>UZAF01020356.1:2114-18401 GCA_900617895.1 Haemonchus placei | reverse complement strand
AAATTTCATAACTCTGTTCAGAAACGTTCTAGAACCACTAATAACTGTGCTCAAATATATCGAGCGTGATGCTATCAGCAGTTCAGCGTTCGAATCTAGAGAGAACTATCTTATTCTGATTATCAACATTCCGCTGAATGACTCCATCGTGGATAAGTGGCCATCGACATATACTGCGCGCGTTAGCGTGCATAGCCAAACTGGTATATAATAAGCCTATTTTAATTTGTGTTTGTGACATGTGAGAACTAAGACAAAAGAACCGAACAAAATATATAATGTTTAACAGTACGTTTATGTAAATAATGTGTTTGGGCCGCTACGAAAAATGTGTTCCTACGTCCAGTAGAAGTTGCGGTCAAAAGCCTTCAACTACTTGCGCTTTATCAAGGCTAGTACAATGAATTTTTGAAACTGGAGCACTTGTATGCTAACGATTTTGAGGTGGAACTAAGCTAAATTATATAATTTCCCATCAGAAATATGAATGTAAGATGATTCTGCATGGTATTATAGGCGACACATCAATGGCGATGATCAGCAACAAGATGAAGCTATACCTGCAAAGAAGCTTCGTGGAGGGTCACGTCAGCCCTCAAATGTAGAGCTACTTAAGGTATTTTTTCATTTCTTCTGAAAATATCATTCCTTTCGTCGCGCACGAACACATGAACATATGCGAATTGTGTTTTACATCCACGCCTCGTTTTTGTGGTAAGGGCAAGTCTTGCAGGTTGTGAGACAGGGTGAAGCAAGAGAGCTTGGATGAGATTGAGCTTGGACAACGTTCTACTCTTCCCATTCCAATAATGAGAAGGCGTCGTCCACTTATACTTCCCTTTATACCGCGTGAACTTGAACGAATGAATATTAGTCATGTTAAGCATAAGTCCAACCACAATCTGCTGTACCTGGTCAATATTCGTGCTAATTGATTTGTGTAGTTTACGATCGCAGTAAGTTAGGGTAAGGGATGAAGTTTTGGGCGTTGATCAATCCTGCCTGAGAGATGCCCCCACGCATTTGACTTCCAATCAGAATCATAATAGCGTACTGAATGCGTATGTGGCCGCTACAATGACTTTCGGTCAGCCGATGCACAAGTCAGTGCTTTTTCCTCCCAGACTAGTCTTGTACCAATTAACCGACCCCGGAAGAATGGAGTGCTGTGTTGGCCTGGGCAGATATAGGTTGATATAGAATTCGAACCCATGACCATGCCTGTGTGAAGTGCGCCACATGCCACTGCACCACCTCCGTCCTCTTGTCTTTTCGTTTCAGTTATAGATTAGCGTCTCCCTTTTCACTCACCATTCATTGACGTTATGTCATTTATAAAGGGTCTGAACAACCGTTTCCCTGGAGCTGATATTACCTGGAACTGTATCCCGTTACATTACGATTTAAGAAGGTATAGATGATCAAAGATACGAAGTTAGTTCATAAATAAGCCAATATTCAATTGTGTCTCTGCCGCGCTCGCGAAGTTGTTTTTCGTGAATTAGAACTTAGCTAGTCTTGATTCGGTTCCAAGACGGCCGCATTTTGGCAAAAACTTGGGGTTGGAATCGGGCTGAAAAGTGTGAAGGAGGATAAGCCTCCGCAAGGATTGCTCTAGAAAGGCGGAGCTTGCATGAAGAACATGTAATTTACTCTCAAGTGAATTTGAACTCTGCACAATAGGTGGGCAGGGGAACTGTTTCAGTAAAGTACTTGTAGTTTGCCGCAGGCGCCACTATTATATAGAACTCCAAACCGTTGCCAAATTTTGGATATTGCTAGAACTAATGTTTGAAAAAGGCATCTCGATTTCAACACCGTTCAAGTTAAAGAAGGTGAAGAAACTGGTTTCAGGACAAAGGCTATGAATTGGGAACAAAATTCCATGTTATTA
Organism: Haemonchus placei; assembly: GCA_900617895.1. NCBI lineage: Eukaryota > Metazoa > Nematoda > Chromadorea > Rhabditida > Trichostrongylidae > Haemonchus > Haemonchus placei. The sequence continues at coordinate 16,507 of UZAF01020356.1, read as the reverse complement.
TTACTTGGCTACGGATTTAATTTGATTATATTATGTGTAGCCNAAACTCTAAGCTCTGTTACCGGTCTCTCACATTGTTATCAAACCACCTGGAGTTACTATTGAGAAATCCGATAGACGTATTTCTTCAACTTAGTAGTTGACTTTTATCTCCGTCGTGTATCTGATCTATTACTCAGAAGCAAGCCGACATGATGTGGGAACTGCGCAGCGGGTTCAGAGACCATCTTACAAAGAATGAAATGGTAGAGTTGCTTTCCTCCAACAATCTCAGTCCACCATCTGGTGAAAGTAAGGTATGTTTGCTGACGAGTGTTCCTATTTTTATCGTAATTCTTCATATGATTGTAGATTCTTGACTACCTCGTGGACTCTGCCATGTTTGGCTGCTGCAAGCGATGTCCGAAATGTGGGGGTGAGCTCAAGTACAGGTTCGTTAACTTTAGATTACCCTGCAAATTAAGGAACAATGCTCACTTGATTGGTTTTTTGAATTCTTCTGTACCCTTACTCATTCATGATGAAACTGCTTTACCAATGCAATGTTCGTTCGCAAAAATAGGTGTTTTTACCCCTCTGCTACATCGCTGTAAGGTGATATTTCAGTTCGTCGCTGATGACATATCGGTGTACTGGACAGCTCTCAGAGTACACAAAATGTACCTATCGAAATGATAACCCTGATCGAGAGAAGTTCGTCATACCGAAAGATATGAAGGAAAATTCTTATCTCAAAAAGCTCAAAGTTAACGTAAGTATTGTATCTAATGCGAAGTGATAGTAATCCACACGATGTAATTCAGGCTCGTAGGTCCACAAATAGAAAAGCTTATCTTTTGATTTCCTGTCACCTTTGGATTGTCCTTTCTTTAACTTTTCCCACACTTCAACTATGAGACACCTATATCCTTTGATTTCAGCTCGTGGCAAAGCGTGTGTATAACGAGTTAGCGGCCCAGGAACCCATTGTGGAGTAAGTTTTTATGTGAAATTCGTTGGCGACATTCTCTCCACTAGGGATTCGGAATACTACACAGTCCCTTTCAGTCATTCTGACATGTTCAAGCGTTTTGGGTCTCGTGGTATGACAAATGCCGCAGCTGGAGATGCAGGCGAAAAAAGCATGGGAGGTCGGTTCACGTCTGAGACAAAATGTATCAAAACTTGCCTAGCTTGTAGTTCATATGTTGATACTATAAGATTATCTGCTTCATTCTCTATGACTCGTTTACAATACAATTTTTTATGCAAGTTAGTTCTGTAGGATCTCAAAACTTTTTCTTCAGCTTTGATGTATCCTTTTTTCACATTTTGCAGTTGGCTCTGGGATATCGAAACAGCTCGTGAAAGGAGGCACGGTCGTGGATCAAGAGTGCGAGTATTCAGAAGTTTCACATGTTCATCGCGACAGTAATGGTATACCACGCCTTGTCTTCTCCTGGCAAGAGTGTGGATGATTGTTATTGTAGGATCTCTCTATGCTGTCGTTCTCGGAAGCGTGGACCTGCAGTCCAATAGGAACTCCTATTACAAAATACAGCTACTCAAGCACGACACTAAGCCAACGTAAACTCCTATATGCTCATAATTGAATTGAGACAATATTTACCTTAAGATGAGCTTTCCAGTTTCTATCTATTCCGTTCTTGGGGTCGCGTTGGAACAGTTATTGGTGGTACGAGAACCGAATCTTTTCGTGATGAAGGGAGTGCCACAGAAGCGTTTGAACGGTTTGTAATTTTTAATTCTTGATTTTCGAACCAAATCTGCGTTTTTCATCGCCTGTAACGATGTTGTGCTCTCCTCTTCAGGGAATATAGACATTACTTGCGCTATTTCATCTCCATGATTCTAACGGGTTTCGAACTTTGTTTGACGAGATTATGGACATTAATCATGGCTGGGATTGACGTTCTGTTCGCAACGAGGGAACAAGATTCATGCATCTCTGGAAAACTGTCCTTAAAATCAGTTTCTCAACAACAAATGGAAAAACATTCTTTTTCAAGAAAAGTCCTTTTAGCTTCAGAAAACTACAGTCACTGTTAGAACTGTTCCCACGTAGCAGGACTGCTGAAGCTTTTTAAGGTCTTTTGAAAGGGGTTCAGATTTTCATGACAATTCTAGAACGTCAATTCAAGAGTCATATTTGAAGCTTGCTAGAGTGGACTGAGCCACTAAATGAAACAATAAATGTTTTCTACAGGGCCTAAATAATAAATGCCTTCTACACGAACTAGTATAACCAAAATCTCTGTTTTATCTTGTTGCATTTCTTAATATCGATTGCAAAACTTTTTGGTTTTACGACATAAAATTTTATAGGCAAGCCACAAAATGGGCACGACTGTTGACGCAGGCTCTTGTTTTTTTCTCTAGCTCTTCTTCCATTCGAAAATTTCACTAATCTCAGTTGATTACCAAAACTCAACGACTTATGCATAATTTTGGGTGGAATTTAAGTTTTCAAAGCTTATTTCAGACTTTTTCTTGAAAAATCGGGTAATGAGTGGAAGCAGAAGCACCGTTTCAAAAAGCTGCCAGGTCGTATGGATCTAGTGGAAACCGACTTCAGTGAACTTGTATGTGTTACTCAATTTAGTATCTTATAACTTTAGGTTGACTGCCACAAACAGTGGCCCACCAAAAACTGGTCTGACAGAAAAATTCTCGATGAAATTGCACGACTCTTCCCTCAGCATGTGACGCAGCCCGTTTTTCATCCATTTGAAAGACCGTAATCGCTCTGTATAATCAAGTTGACATCTTTGTAGTCCATCCCGTGTCAAGAAAGCATAAGCCTTTATTAATACTCAGGAGCTCTTTTCTGACATGAACACTGTCCCCCTCTTGAGCTCTTTGATTTATACTATGCATAGTGGCTCATAAACAGTTTCACGATCACTGTTAGGCGTTGGGAGATTACGGAGAACGCGACCAAATAGTCATGTTGTTAGGACTAATTGTTTTGACGCTATCGTGACCCCTAGTTGCTATTCTTCGCACTTTTGTCAGGGTATATGTAGTTCCTATTTTATCGCTTTTTATAAATGCGATTTTTTCTGATGAAGACTGTACTTGATACATCGGTGGGAGCTTGAGATCAATCGTTTTTTTAAATTATGTCTTGTCATCGTCAACCCCTGTTTAGGTAGCTGCAAAGCCCTCCAGTGTAGTCCCTGGCTCTAAGACCACCCTACATCCTGCCATCAGAGATATTCTACTCATGATATTCGATAAGGAGCAAATGGAAAGCGCAATGCAGAGTTTCCAAGTATGTTTCCACTAAGAAGCTTTTTATTTGTAGCTCGAAAATGTGAAAGTCACTACGTTTTTTGCAGCTCGACCTTGACAAGATGCCACTAGGAAAGCTCTCTAAGAAGCAAATTACTAATGCCTTCGCGGTTCTGACTGACCTACAAGCGGTAAGCAACTTCTACTTTGTTTTTTCATTTTATGTTGATAATAAGAGGATGTTAAAGATTTTGGCGGAGAAAGCGGATGCCGACAAGATTCTCGACGCAACTAACCGTTTCTACACGCTCATACCTCACAGTTTTGGAATGGCTAAACCCACACTATTGAACTCCACAGCCATAATCAAGGCAAGCCTTCTTTTTGCTTTTCATAAACGAAACGTTCTGGTTCAGCATTTGAGAACGATGTGTTTCTTAGGAAAAGTGTGACATGTTGGGTTCACTTCTGGAGATTCAAATCGCGTACGAGGTTATCAAGCAGGAGGAGGATGAAGATGATGCTACACGTGATCCAGTTGATATTCACTATGAGAAACTCAAATGCAAAATGGAGGTAGATTAATTGTGATTTCTCTAAACTTCAAACTTCATATTGTTCTTATAAACAGGCCGTCGACCACGATTCACCCGAATTCGAGCGGGTCAAGCTGTATGTGGAAAATACTCATGGCGAAACACACACCTTGTTCAAATTGGAAGTTGTTGATGTGAGATGGTGTTTGCATGAGCGGATATATTGGGACGTGGCTTTGTATACCCATTTTTCTAGGTTATCCGTCTCGATCGGGAAGGTGAGGCTAAGAAGTTCAAGGCGGACATCGGTAACCGCCGTCTTCTGTGGCATGGATCAGGCACGGCGAATTACGGTGGAATTCTATCTCAAGGTTTACGTATTGCTCCCCCTGAAGCGCCAGTGGTCAGTTTTTTTTTTGGTTTAATCCAGACGAAGCAAGCGGCAGAGATTGACCATAAAGGGGACTATTACAGTCACGTGTCTTAGTGCTCTTTTGATGCTTGAAATTTCTTGCAGACTGGCTACATGTTCGGAAAAGGTGTCTACTTTGCCGATATGGCATCCAAATCAGCCAATTACTGCAGGGTTAGTCCCAAAAATGTGTTCGCATGGTTAGTTGCCTTACTTTCCAACGCGCCAGTTAAGGTTTTCGACGACAATGCGGATGGTCTCATGCTACTGTGCGATGTTGCCCTGGGGAAGGTGAAAGAAGAGATCAATGCTGTAGATCATTCCTTGAAGACTATCAAGGGCTACAACAGTGTGCAGGGTATGTCATGCTTTGTTTTCTCTTACAACATTATACTAAGATTATGCGAATCTCTGCCTTTTAGGTTTGGGAGGAACGGAACCTGACCCTTCGCAATTAACTATGTGTGAGGAAGGGTATTCAGTCAACACTGCGAAACCAGTTAAAACAGAAAGCGCCAAAAAGCGTACCCTGCTCTACAATGAGTGAGTCCTTTTTCTTTGATAAACATTCTATCTACAGAACTGGTGAGTTTCAGGTACATCGTCTACGACGTGGATCAGATTCTGATGCGTTATCTCGTCCGTACAAAGTTCAAGATGACTACCCTTGCATAAGCATCTCAAAAATTTTCGGACGACCAGATTTTGAAGTTTTGAGACCGATCTCATTTCCAATGGATTGCCGTTTCTATGTCAGTTGAAATTGCCTAGGTTCACCTACTTTTTTACTAACCATGCTTGACTTACCCTGCAGTATGAGAGCTCTTCGCTATTTACAGGAATGACGTAGTTACTGCAATCCCTTGTACAATTGAAGATGAGTTTAAAAGGGATTTTGTTAATGAAATCCATTTCTAACTCCCTACAACCATTAAACTGTAAATTTAGCCTGATTGGTAATGCTCGTTGTCCCCTGCTGCAATATACTTACCACCCCTTAAAAATAAATTTCGCGCCAGTACTCCTGGACTTAACTTGTAGCTGCCTCGAACAGTCAAAACACCCGGCGTGTGACTTGGGTATTAATTGGCAGAGATCAATATTCGGATTGCAAAAGTTTCGCTGGATGTGGAGGTAAATCCCCTCAGATGTGACGGGATTTGACTTGTGTAGAAAAATTTTCTGAGATGGTTCGAGTTGGTTTGCGCTGCTTCGGTTGGACTTCAAAAGTTTCCGCTCAGATTTTTCTCCATCCGGGTAGAGGGGGTGTTTAGCGTCGGCTTGTTGCCCTTAGATCATTATCTTTCTCTCAGTCTTTTTCACATTTGAACATTTTTCATTTTACATTTACATTGTCAGATTTGAAAAAGCCTCGAAGTGCAAATCAACTTATTAGGGCGTACATGGTGGTTAGTTTAGAGGGGTGTGTGTCAAGTCGTGCGTCCGAGAGTGCGTGCGGCAAATCGCGCGGCGAAGTTCGTGGCGAATTTGGACGACTCCGGCGCCTATGATTGGGGCCCAAATCTGAAGTAAGGTAGATTAGTAAGGTCAGCTGATCCTACTATTCTACTGTACTTCGAAATTGGGCCCTAATAATAGGCGCTAAAGTCGTCAGAATAGTTATGGGTTTCGCCGCGCAATTTGCCGCGCGCACCCTCGGACGCACGACTTGACTGTCCCCCAGTTTAGAGCAAGGTTGATTGATACACGGCACCATCTTTTCAATGCATGTAGACATTAAGCAGAAACATCACTTTCTGATTTCGCTAATGAAATTGGTACTGTCAAAGAGAATCACGTTTTTAAGCAGACGCCTAGCGGCATGACACTGTAATGAATTCCACCATGACAGTGTAGCAAAGCCGAATTTTTCGCTTTTTTGCAATTGCGACATCAAATACGTACCACCTCTACAAATGCATCTTTTTATAAGGTGAAATTTGCTCGGACCTTGTTTTCAAAAAAAGGAAACAAGACAGTTGTTCTCATTGTTACTACATTCTGTCAACTAGATCTTATGCTTCTGTTCTCGTGAAGATCGCATTAAGCTTTATTAGCACTGTTTTCTCTAACTATTTTTTACTCTTTTGAAATGTTTTCGAAATACGTGTCCGGAAACTTGGTTAGCCACCCTTTTCCAATTAAGTACGGTGATTTTGTATGTTCAACACCACATTGTGTTTTGCAATAAAATAGTCGTATGATCGATCCAATGCAGAGGTAGCGTATTGCGAAGCGGACACGGTAAAACGAAGCGGGTTGAATCCTGAATCGAAACACGCTTCCACTCCTTCAGCTTTCTCAATCGATATCTTACAATTAGTCATCACCAACCGATTCTTCATATCCGCGGGCATCCTGCACAATGTACAGCGTGTGCCAAAATCATGTGTGCCTATTCATTGCTACATATTTTGAGCTCTAAGCAGTGAATTACAGCAGGATCTATACACATGTCTGCTTATATTATTTATTTGCGACAACGTGCTACAATCATATATCCCAATATCCGCCATTAGCACGGGTAGCGGTCCAAAGTCTCTTCTCGAACTAGTCGCACGTTGCAAACATCTCTCCTCCATTTCTTCCTAGACGTTCTTGAGCCTGCTACCCAAGGAGCTGCAATCCCAACTCCCTGCTTTTGAGAAGTTGGAATTGCAATCCAGCAGGCTCCCTCCTTATCAGGTGACATATAGACTCAAGTGAGGCGAGACCTGGAGAGCAGGATGACCATTTCCTTTCGCGTCGTCACCTTTCTTGTACGATCTTACTGTGTGGGTTGAAGTACCGTTTTAGAGAAAGGACCAGAAGCGGTTTCAGGAAGTAGAGTGAAAGCCTTAGTTCACGTTAAAAACGGTTTCTGAGATTACTCCCTGAACCTGTGACCCCTAACAATAGTCTAAGGACGGCTGGGAAGAAAAATTGTTAAGGTAGGTCGTGATCAAAATCCCAAAATTGGTTTAAACTTCGTATCACCCGAGTAGTTAAGCTGTAGAAGTAGCACTTTTCGCACCGGGACCAACACCTCGCAGGTAGGCAGCTTACCATAGCCACATCTATGACACAGCTCGTCCAAATACCCTTCGATGCAACTTTTTTCGCCGCATTCTCGTCCAACCCCTTAATTTTACTTCTTTTTTTAGAATTTACCGATTTTCGCGCTTCTTTCGCCTTTTTTGCTCAATTCTGGGCTATCACTTTCATTACTCCTCTCTAAAACTTGATGACCCATAAATATCGAGATTTGTGCCTTTAGATACCCATCAGTATTAATTTTCACGCCGACACCGGCGAACACAATCGTCTTACCATTGCCCCTAACTCCCTCAGAAAACGTCTTTTTGCGATCGAGTGAGTTAGCAGACTTTTTCATTTTTTGAACCTACGCGGATTTCTGCACAGGACAAGAACGACAATGAAGAGTTCGTTCGCCAGACAGTTGCACACTGTCAGCCCAATTTCGATGTGTCCTACTCCGTTCCCTTCCTTTGGTAGCTCAGCCAGGATAACGATCGACTCGCATGGTGTGCGAAAACGCCAAACCAAAAATTTGCAACCCTGTAAAGCCAAGAAAACAGCCAAGAAAAAAAGAAACATTCGAGGTTCTGGTGGCATACGTACGACGGCTCGCGCTTTATAATTGGCAATATGAACTCGCCGTTGCCGGGACGCATTGGCTATTACAGACGACCACAAGGATGGGCTACTTTCAAAACACTAGCAGCATTCCATTCGCTATGGCCCAACTGAGTTGCAGGAAATATACGGAAGACCGATTTGTTAGGTCACCTTGGTGAAGAAAACACCACTTCGGTAGTGAAAAAACATGAAAGATGGTTATCAAAGTTTGTTTTGTCCAATCGTCTTGAGGAACCGTCATTTAATGACTACGAGAAGCTAGCGCTCGGAGTTAAACGGTTGCGATACGCATGTTCAACGAGCCGAACAACCTCTTGGGCTAATTTTCGACCCTATCTTGTTCCTCGGTGTTCCCAACATGAATGAACAGTATGCCTCTATGTTTTTCTTCTCAAGGTTTAACTGTCTACGCATTCTTTCTACCGTCGCGTGAGTGTGAGTACGAGCGTAGTCATCTTACAAGAAAACATGGTTTCAATGCTATAGAAGTTCACTGTGACTCGGACTATTAATATAAATATTCATTTCACAGTCGTCTATTTCACAAATGTGCAACTTCGTAAGTGGTACTACATATCAACGAGGAGATCGAATGTTCACAAAAAANAAAAAACTTGGCCCACTTAAAACGAGGCGCCTTACGTCGGCAGACAGCATAGAAAATAATAAAAATCTGATGGGAAGACTCAACTAGTAACAATGTCAGACCATTCCCGCAAATATATTGCACGCATTGTAACCTTTGATGCCTAGCAGTAAGCCACTAAAGAAAAATTATTTTGTAAATTATACTCGTTGCAACACTGGAACGGCGATGGAATAGCTAACCATGGTTACAGCACTGAAACGGCGAAAGAAAATGGAAGCGCCACATTCTCGCACACAACCACTTGCTTAATGCTCTTTTGTTGCATACAGTTTACACTCTCTTGCTATAACCGTACTCGGTTTCGGTTAAGTGCTGTTGAAGAAAGGCACCCAGATAAAGAGGTAACGGCACGGTGGCAGCATGAAACAAGGAATGAGCATCGAAAATCCAGAGTATAGGAGCAAAATCTAGGGTTTCTAAAAGAATGGAACAGTTAGCCCAGACCATCATTCCTATTAGCATGCGATCTGATGATGACAATTGACGAAGTGTTCTCCATCGGCTAGCAATATATAGCATATACATCACTGTAGTGGCCATGGACACACCTATGCAACAGCGCATGTTGTAACCGTAGTCGAAGTGCTTCTAGAAAATCTTCCTACAATCGGGTTGAAGACGAATTCTTTCGGAAAGAGTACTGAATGAATGGCAGTGGTTGCAGCAGTGTAGTGACTAATGGGTATGAGACAGACAGCTTGCTATTAGCTTTGATCTGTTCTGTAAGCATGGACAGAAATAGCGACGAATATGTGCTGCAATCCACTCAATCACCACCACCTTCAATTAGATAAAAGGGATATACACCACTCGAGCTTGTCATTCGAGTTCGAGCCTATTCAAGTAGTGGCACTCTTTTATGGCGTAAGATCTCCGAAGCGCAGAAAGTCAGGCCAGAGTATACTCGAAAAAAAGCACAGTATATGCATCAATGAGTGGGGGCGGGGGGGAGGGGGCTCTCCAATGTAACCTACATTTTGGTGCATCTAGCCAATGCAGTAAGATCCCTCCCCGAAACTTGTGGATACTATATGTCTACCCCTATAATGCTGATTATTAGCTCTCCACGTCATCCCTTTCGAAGCTAATAGTTACTCAGTTTGTCATTTGTCTGGTATATAGAAGAGGACACTATCCTTGGGAAATATAGGATGGGGCTAATTCCATGGTCAAGACGCATGCTTGGGTGTTGCGAATTTATCGCAGAAATGATGAGGTCACGATATGAAAAGTAAAGGTGGCTGCGACACTGCTGGATTATTGTCTTGTTGATCCCTGCATCAGGCCCTGCATTTTTGGCATAGGCCTAGCACAAGAGCCAAATTGGTTCAAAACTCACTGCGTTTTTGATCGGCAGCTGGATGCATGCATCTAATAGAAGGAGTCGAGAACACTGCAATAGATGCTTCCAAGCTGTTTAGAGGTTTACATTTAAAGGAACGCAGGAAACATCCTTTCCGACTAGAGCTCAAAACGAAACGTCACGTGGACCAAGGAGAAAAAGAGTAGGGGAGGGAATTTTCTGTTAAAGAGGATCTTTTGGAATTCGAGTGAAATGGCAAACAGTAAGTCAGTCAAAATCATTGATAGTAAACGCTTCTACTCCATTTTTTTGACAGGAATAAGTGGATTAAACCACGCAACTTAATAGTACTACATTGCGGCACTCCTCAAAATTTAGCACTCACCATCATATGGTATATGTGTCTGGTAAACCATAATAACAATAACGATCCATAAATTGACGACCTGAACTCAGAAAGGTAAATACTAGTTTCGCCTGAATAACTGAAAGGAACATACATCCACCACATACGATACGTCGAGACGCCCATCCAAGAATAGGTGAAGCAAAATGAGACGTAAGATGCGCAAAGTATGAAGGCGAACGCCGAAAAGTAGTCCATGTACTCCGTCAACCAGCAATCTCTTGCGTGAAAAATTGCAGAACAAAGCCTTCAATCGGTATGTAATTCATACATTGAAAACGACGGACCGAAGTCCTTCTGACCCGTTCGCCTACAATCAGGCTCTTATAGGCCTAGCTAAAAATTACTATACCGACATACCAAGTTACCAGACCAGTGGTGGCGTACAGAGTCCAAACGCGATTACTGTTCAATTTATGCATTAACTTAATGCGAGAATAAAGGAGATAGAATGAATAGAAGTTCAGCAAGGAAAAAACAAACGAGGCTGGCTCCTGAAAAGCAAAATAAACCTTCCAACTCGGACCATTCGAATTTCACAGGCATATTTCCGTTTCAATGTTACCTTACCTGAATGACCAGATCTGCTACTCCTAAGAGAGAGATGTGCAAAGCGAGAAAGGGCCATTTCCCATGAAACTGTGGGACAAATCCATCATCCCTTTTGAAAATATCAACAGTGTTCCACATACAATCATAGCGGCAGCTAAACACACTATGACTACAAAAAGTTTGTTACTGCTCTGGACCTCAGTGTTGAACGCACCGAAAACATGGTCCATTTGACCAACCGCAGCTGTCAAAACGTTCTGGACAAGAAAACGATTTTCGACATTCTTCGGTACAAGAACGATAAGCCCATGAGGCATCTCCTATAGAGCTAGACACCTGGTATATCCCATAGCCGAAAAATAGCACATTAACTAACCAATTCATCCAGCGCTCAATTTCACCTTAAACAAACCTAATTATACATCTTAATCAGCTCGTAGCCCAACTACATAGAATTCTCCAACCAAGTTTAAGGAAAACAGAGAAGAACATGTACACTCGGCTCCCGTACACTATAGGATAGATTCAAAAGAAGCGTAAAAAGATATTTATTAGCCAAATTTCTTGATAACATTATCACAGAACATCTGTACAACTCATATATCTGAATTAATCTACTGTTATAAACTTTTTCAGAGTATACATATTGAAATGTAGTAAGATTCGGCAGCATTGCTACATAATAAGGATTACTTACCCGTCCTCGAACAATAGGTGAACAAAGATGAGGAAAGAACAACGAACAGAGCTTTCGTTACAATTACACAACAATTTGTCATTGACATGCGTATGGCTTGCGGAGATGAGCAAAATCATCCATCAAACAATAAAAGAGTTTTTACAGATTATCAGTCACATAGGCACGAGGAAATCACTGGTGCACCTGCCGGCTATAGGTTTAAATCCTAAGCAACTCATACAATCTGTATGCAAGCAGTTATAATACCATCTAGTACCGAGAAACTGCTTCATTATTTGAAAGACTGAATAGAATTTCTGAGGATGAGAGTCTAAACGTCTGACAACACACTGGGATGACTTATTCCGATGGTCAACACGTAGAAGATGGGCGGGACTGGGACAAATGCGAGCGACAGAAAGCTCACAACTGAGTCCCTGAAATAAGATTATTCAAGTGTAACTGCACATATAATGTAACGACGATTTTAGCCTTTGCTCATAAGTTGAGTGATTCTAACAGTATTCCTCCGCAGATAAATTGAAAACCAACATTTAAAAAGAAATTCTCTTGAAGGCTAATAGAGCAAACGCGAGATCATTTGCTCCCATTCAAAGCGCTACCACTCTGATTGTTGGACCGACGCGGGAGTCACTTCCTTTTCGTGACAAAGGCATTCGCAATGATCAATCGGAATCTTACATCTGCACACATACATACATAGAGACATACACACATACATACCTTCATACATACGCAAAATTACATAGACACGCAATCACACATGAAAAAATGTCAAGAGCGGCTGAATTGCCACACTTACAGAGTTACACAGATCGTTGTCCCTTGGGTGAATCTCATAGTACAAGGACGTGTGGCCCTTTGACCTCAACTAACTCACATCTGGGTGGTCGGATGTGAGTTAGTTGAGGGGATGGGAATGAGCAACACCGAGCGCACAATGATGATGCAAAAAAGGTTGGAGAAAGGGAAGGCATGTCTCTTATACTTAAATCTTCAAGTGAGAAATAGGAAGTAAGAAGAAGGTCGTAAGCTTGATGGACGTGGTCCGAACTGTGATGAGAAAACATTGTGAAGGGGGTTCGGGTACTCTGGATTCCTAGAGCAGTTCCGAAATCCTCTAGACAGGGCAAGTATTCTCAGATATACGTCGAAGTAAAAAAAATTCAAATTTAGTATTGTATTTAAAATGGGTTTGGAAACTTACTAACGTTGAAAACCAGTCGTGAGACTACCCATTATTTGGCTATCTACGCAGTTCACCTTTCCTAACGACCCCCACATTGAAGAGGACGCTGATATGCAGCACAAATTAGTTCAACAAGCAAGCAAGGTTGCAAATGAGCACAGATGGAGAACTGAGAAAAAACAGCAAGAAAAGCGGCGGGGAAACTACTCCAGAGAGGCTTTACAAAGAAATACGATCATAAAAGGCAGACCAAAAGTAAAGAATTAATATAAAGGCTCAACTTAAGTAAAAGTCTCGTCTTGTATGTGGAATATAGCCGATTTATGAACTTTTAGTTCGATTACAAGAATCATAGTGTCAACCAAAGTTGGCGGGTTATGGACAAAACTTTGTCCTTGAGCGAGGCTCCAACCCGCACTTGTTCTCTCTGGTCTCGGTGCTCTTATCCCTTACGCTACCGAGGTTGTGTGCTCGTTCCTTTTTGAAGGCAGAGTTAGAATACTTTTAGGGTATGGTTCCAGACGAATAATGGAAGTGTTAGTCTAGAACAGCGGAAGAAAGGAGAAGAAAACGCTAAAGCAGTAGAGAAAAATAAGGCTTCGGAAAAAGTACTAAAATAAACGGTTGGACGAGAGTGCAACAACGAGCGTGGATGAGGTATTTAGAAAAGTTGCTCGAATGCGCCCGCCTGTGCATACAGTTGGCTGCAGTAAGCTGCCCGCGGGCAAGGTGTTAGTCCCGGTGCAAATGGTGCAATCTCTACATCCTCTGCAACAATTAAGGTCTCGTTCACCTTGGGAGTGTACGTCGGCTAAGCCGTTTTTGAGACCCTTACTACGCACTATCACGGCCCGTCAATGTTGCTTGGAAGTAACAGGTTCGACTTAGGGAGAAATCTCAGAAACAGTTTCTATCGCGAACTCTGCCTTTAATTGCTTACATGCCGTAGCTTATCAGCGTCACACTTTCAACAAAATCGATCCGCAAGTCTCATGAGGTTGGGATCGCGGAGATCGCGTAGTGCGGACGAATAGTGCATTAACATTAACAAAACATCGAATCAAAACAACGGTGCTATAATGAATGTCTGCTTATAAGTAACCAATAGCAAAATCATGAAAATAATAGCAACTCACTTCTGTGCCGAGATGGCCAGCAGAGAAAAAGCCAAAAGGGTCATGTTGACTGCGAGCATCACCATATGCATCGGCGAGGTGCAAACCACTTCTTAAAGTGAACAAGTTTTGAGTAAAGTAAGGGCTCAGCCGTGCATAGGCATTTGAGTGAAGGCGCGAACCCAAAGCTCACCAATGTCTTAGGCAGTATAAGAGAATGGTAAACTTTGTAAGTGTGATTATCAAGGATAAAGTGCAAAATAGTAAAATACATTACATATCGCATATATGGGAAGAAGAAGAAGCAATTTGGATATTGTCCCGAAACATACTGTGACCTCGTGAAACTCCCTCGTTTACCTTTGATTAAGACAGAGAGTAGGAATTAACCCATTGACGACCATGCGGTCCACATGTGGACTGCACTTTTTCGGCCTTGTGGGACCATGCATTCCACATATAGACTGCAGTTGTATTCCTTTGTTTTATTAATCTATATTTCCATTTTTTTATAATTTTCCTTCTCAAAACATAACATCAGGCCTAAATGAAACTACACACAACGTGGTCCTGGGAAATCTTCTAATTTTACAATTGTAAAGGTGTTTTTTCGAAGGAGTACATTACCTTGGTGAATTCTTCGTTCGTTGAACAACTT
>UZAF01020355.1:0-14974 GCA_900617895.1 Haemonchus placei | reverse complement strand
CACTTGTTGGAATTCTTATACACTTGTCGCATGCGAATACAACCCAGGGTAAGGACAAGCAAAATGGTGTTTCTTGTAGTTTCGCCATGAAGTTTGCTTTTCAGAGGAAACTTCATTGGTGAGCCGATCTATACAGTAGGAGATCCATGCACAACTAACCAGGACTGCAAATGTGCTGGTTGCACTTGTAGCAAAGATGAAGGACTCTGTGTTGCTTCTTAAAGACTTCAGCAATAAATCTTCAGCAGAAAAAATCTGTAGTATTTGGTTGTTGATTGATTAGGCGCTTCAAAGACGAAAGACTCTCAAAGCTCCCTCCAAGATAATTGCTGATCCTTTCCTTACTTCGCCAATGAATGACTCCACAGTACATCTTGGACAGCTCCGAAATTAGAATAATATAGGGAACGATTCTTTTTCTATTTAAAGCTCAAACCTTTACTTTTCAAAACTGTTAGGTTCACTCGAAACCTTCAAAATTTTACAAATTAAACATTAATACCCCTAATTTTTCTGAAACAGACAGGTCATAGTCTTCTCAATCAAAGGGGTGGGCTGATGGCAGGTGATTAATGCTACGTATGAAAGTATAAGTCGGCCAAAGATTGCAGTAAGCACCACTTATATAAATTAACCCTCAGTTTTGCCCGACCTAGTCGTGTTCGTTGCTTGTTTCATAGTAAACGATCCTTGACAACGGACACATCAATGCTTCAAATGGCTCAGCGATGCCCTTTCTGTTACCGTTCACTTGTTCATTTATATTATCCTCCCTTGTAACTGGAGAACAAGCGCAGGCTTACAGTTACCAGTTACAGGATGAAGGATTTCCGCCGAATATCTTTAATTTCTCATAGATCCAAAACTACGTAGAAAATACTTTCCTAGCTGTAAACAAAAACTGATAATGCCCGCCCTAATTTAAGACATACTTGTGGACAACAAAATTTTCCCAAGCGCCGAATTAGCAACTAATCAGGCTGCCATATTGTTGTTTGGGTTAAGATTTACGAGTAATCCACTTGTTGACGCGAACACTTACAGAGTAACCTTCTTGATGTAATTACTTGATTTGGGCTATAATTGCCATTCGTAAATATTTCATGTTGACATAGAATGGTCATAAATGAAAGAAATTAATGAGACGTGATTATCTTCGTTTGGCTTGATCTTTCTCAGAATACCTCTGACACATTTCTCCGTTTTCCACAATAAGTGCGGAAAAAATATTTTTGCACTTGAACGCAGACAATAAAGATGACTCTATAGATCATCACGTTCAGTTCCAACAGATTTCTGTAACGGCGAGATCTCTTGGTAATGCCCTCACACTAGTGCTATCCGGGTACCGTGCCCTTTATTCCTTCCCTTTCCGAGACTCCCACATGAACTCGCCTTAACAGGGGTCCGGTGCTAGAAGGGACAAAGAGGAAGGTGCAAGGGAATGTGTGTTCGAGTCCCGTCCTATGCCGGATTTCATCCATAATCGCCAATATTGTGAGACAGCGCTTATTGCGACGAAACAAAAGCAGTTGGGAAGAACATTGATTTAAAATTGGTTTCCTCTTGAAGGATGAGTACAAAGGAAAGGATGAATTCTGTGATAATCGATTCCATTTTGAGATGTTCCCCGCATTCGGCTTTCAAGCAGAATCGAGTGTCTTATTGAATGCATATGGAACTCTAAAATAACTTGCTGTGGCCATTCGATGTAAAAAGTCAGCATTTCTGCACCCTCAAGCGCGTCTGGTACCAAATATCGAGAGAGGGTTTAAAAGCTCGGTTGGCTTAAGGGAGTGCCGATTTGGGATCTGATCCCGGTTCTGATAGTGTGCCATTTGTCACTACATCACCTCACCCCATACTTATCCTTTTATCATTTTATAGCATATTTTATTGCTTGAATTGAGAACGCATACAGGTATCCTACATTTTTGGAATAAAGTCTTTTGTGGCCGCCAATCATTTTTGGCTAACCTGCAGTAATAGATGCGGCTTGCGTTTTAATTGCTGTACCAAGATAACTTAGTCGGTCAGTATTTCCGTCACAAGCATCTCAGGATATCATTCCCGATTATCTATCGCTAGCTTCAAAGGCGGTCTTATCCTGGCATTCGTTTACATTAGAAACGGCGGCAGGCCACCCTAGGTAACACTTTCGAGAGGTCACCACCGCTCGTTCCGCCTCCTACAACGGCCCTTAACGTCACTCCCTCTAGAGGGTTTCCACTCATATATCGAGGTGATTCCCAACGATTAATCCTCCGAGTGGGGTTATCCTCTCAATCATTCCTTTTCGCCTACGTCATCTTACCATTCTGAAACATTATTGATTAATAGATGTTACATTTCCAGAAGATGATTGATTGCACGATATTCGAATGTGAAATCGAGCCTACATATGAGAAAGATCTGCCTCAGACTCCACCGAAAAGAGACGATCATCCGCGAATCACCTGCACAGCGGCCAGAGATCATCAATTGCAAACATTATGCAAACATCTCGAGCAGGTAACAACCACCCCTGACCACATGATATCCAGGAGGGACTGATAAGCAACCAGCTGACCTGTTGTGATTTAATGTAAAGAAACAACAACACCATATAACAAAACTGAAATGCAGCTATCAGCTATTTCTAAAGAAGTGCACTTGATGAAGGAATGCCGTCGCTATCAGAGATATCACAGTATTCATTGATTGAGAAAAACTCCGCACTGCTTTTCTCCTTATCGCGGTCCACATCTTCGGAAAGTTCACATCGAACTTCCAAAAGAACGGACAAAGTTTACAGTTATACCTGCTGCTAGCGAATACTGCTCCAGCCAACCATCTCATTCCCTTTAGTGATCGTTCATCGTACCTGAGAAGGTAGGAGAACCGCCGTAGCGTTGTATAATTGCCTCTCGACACCTCTTCGCCCAGATGAACATCGTAACTACTGATTAGGAGTGAAATGCGTGGCGCAATTTCGGAGGCGCCCGACAAAGATCGCTCGTTCACCTTTCAAAATCCCTTCGCTCTTGGCATTCCGTGAAACACCCAGCCAGACCAGGACAGGTGCGCTTATCAGGCGCCGATCTCTCCAGACAAACCGCCCGTTGCCGTAAAACATGGTGGCTCCTTTCCAATTAATCGTCAATGCCAACTGAGCGTATCATTGATAAGGGGATAGCTCTGAAAAGGGTTCGAAGGGTTCAGTTCGGTCAACCTGATGGATGGATTCTATAGAATATTCACAAAGTTACTGTGAAGTAAATCGCGTCCCACCATTCTTACAAAATTAGAGGCGATTGGCTCCCATGAACGCTTTATGTGCGATGGTTGGACGTGTAGGATTCCAGTTTATGTTCGAGGTGAATTCCTTGGGCTTCTCAGATCGCCCTTCACTGAACCCTTCATAACGGACACACAGAACCTGTGGGTATTCAAGTGGGTAGAAAGGAATTGTGAAAGAGCGTCATTTGCACCTCCTTGCACAGTTTTCCTAACGTCAAGATAGCTTCCTACCTCTCCTAAGCCCAGCAGAAAGAAGGGAGTTTGCTGAGGACGTAAATATGGTCAAAAGTTAGTTAGACTTCCTAAGCCATTATACGTAGAGTCAGATCCAAATTCTAACGATCTTTGTGACTGCTAATGCAAATAAAGTGCATGGCTCACTTCGATTCTGATAACTCTATTTTCAGGTATACCAAGTCGATAGAGCACTGTTATGGAAAATGAGTCATTGTACTGCATTCACGCAAATGACTGAAATCGTTTCCGGTTTGAAAATCGTCCGACTACTTGAGAAAGCCATTCAACGACAGCTGTTCGATCATGTGCGTTTCCTTCACTTGATTTTTGAACTGTGTCCAGCCAGAGAGTGTGAGAGCACATGAGATGCCTAGAGACATTGTGATGTGTACCTTCAGAGTACTTCACAAATGCTCCAATCCTATTTTTTTGTCTGCACAGCCTGCTTAGACGAAAATTCACCTTTGATACCGTACATTCCCACGTGGGAAACTTTATGGGCTATGAGTAGACTGAGGGGCTAGAATCTAGAATCATAGCAACACATTTAACTTTTACTGTGACTCGTGGATATTGTTCAAGACTACTGATTTGTCCTTCCATACGAGTTTGCTATCAGAGTTCAAGTCGATGAAGGGTTGATTTTCATGGATAAGGTCCCTACCTTGGGAGAGGCCCTGGAGCCGCTTAGCCACTACGGTATTTGAACAGGGAGCTTCCTGATAGAGCACGAAACACAATTGCAAGGATTCGTAGTCAGTAATTCAAAGGTTTTCTTACAGCTCAAGGAACGTTCACAACGCAGTTCAGCTGCGCCGAGTCCAAGCTGACCTCTGAAAGCCAGGCCTCTGTAGAAAACATGACAAACGATCTACTGGTTCAGGAATATTCCATATAAACTGTATATTGTGTATATTCTCAATATATATGATATAATCTGAATGAAAATAAAAATTTATAGCTATTCAGTTATCTTCTCTGACGCTCCCTAATTGTAGCGGTGTGTCTATCTACCGATAACAACTGGTAACCGCACGGATTTAGGCTAATATTTATTTGTTAGCGGTATATCTAAAGGTACCCAGTAGATGAGGAGCAGATATGAAGTCAGATTGTGTTACGGTGCTTGGAAAGCTGCCAAACACTCTATAGACACGAGGATGGATGGGTTTGTGTGTGTATTTAAAAGGTCAACAACTGTTTGAAGAGCTGATTGGCAAGGGTTAGCCGATGTATGCACAGATTCCGGCGTCAACTAGCCGACGAGTGTTGTCACCGGTCCAACTGAACGGGTACCATATACCCACCCTCCCTCATTATTCTCATCCGTACAGAATATCTACTAATTATCACCGAAATAATCACCTAAATCTTTGAAAATCTTCGTGATTGCGACGTTGATAGGCACGCTACCTACCTTATCATGGTATTGATAACCCGATGGATTCGTGGAAAGACGAAACCACTGAAACCTTCATATCAGTGGGTAGCCCGAATTAATTTGAGCACGCCTTATGGCTTATGGAAACCAGGCAGCCCACGATTTTGCAAGACGAGCCCCGATTGGTGGTTTCGGGGTAATGACATTTACCCTATTCGATCACGAAAAAACTTCGGTCGTTCATGATCATTTTGGTGAAAATCACCTCTTCCTCCATGCAACCATCCCATCAGAGACCTCCGAGCACATTTCCTAGGCATTCCCTCCCAGAATCTCGATCCTCTCTCTCCCTTCACCTTCTTTTGTCCACGTGTTGATGTGGTAAGGAAGAAATTAGCGAGTTGTTTCTCCAGTTTTTCTGCTTACTGGGATTGGATTAAGGCGAATGAATGGGAAATCAGAGAGTTTATTCCCGTTTCCAAAATTCCGGCTCTCTTCAAATCTCTAGAAGAAAAAAACTAGTTTTTGCAATACGCAAAGGTCATTGGCTCATAAATATCTCTGTTTTAATGTTATCATAGGAAATTGAGTTCTTCTGCAGAAAATCATTTTAATTATGAATTTCTTCCTGTTCATAATGACATACTATTCATAGAGTCTCTATTGCTATTCCCTTTCCTGTCCTTTTTTAGCAAACACATTCCTGGAGATAGCGCCATTTACTGGCATTTACTCTCATTGATCTTTTTCTTCTCATGCGTTTTTTTTCTTTCTTTTCCCTTCTTATCGTTGCTGCCCGTCCCAAAAAAAACCACACCACAGTTCACCCTGTGAAAAAAGTCTTTCGTCCCCGCAATCAAGCTTTCTTCCTTACCAGTTCTTTGTTCCAATCTTTATAAAAATTTTACCCTATACCCTTGCGGTGGTTACAGCTGGCCTTAACCCTAACGATCCCATACAAATGAGTCAATTGGATCAAGAAGTCCAAGTGCGTCTCAAAGCATATTCGATCCTACGGTAGAACGGTAGGGGGGAGGAGCGAGTTTTAAAGTTTCGTAGCGCTTTCAAAGATCACAGAGAGTGGCATGAGAAACTGGTAGCGCAAACCAATTTGAAGAAGATTGTGCCTAATCTGTTGTTCGGCATGGGTTAACTCTCTTGCGTAATCCATCTATCACTTCATGTTCCTGATAGGATAGGGACTGGTGGAGCTAATTTCAACGCACCCGATCACCCACTCTATTTCCTCATGAGTCAGGTAGACCAGTCAGCTGGGAGCCAGCGGCCAAAGAGAAGGGGACAAGAGGATTAGGTCTACCATGCAGTGTTGTACCCTTACCAATTAGCCAGTCCCATTGAGCTTGACCCCTAATTCTCGTACTCATGCATATTGTAGCCCTTTTACACTACTGACTTGATCTAAATCTGCTACCGTATCCAAAAAGCATATAGAAGGACTGGAACTATTACAGATGTATATGTACACCACAGATTCGGCACTTTGCAGAAATCCGAAAAGCTTTCAATACTGACTGCCTATCAGGATCTTTCTAGAAACGAAACAGAATACCAGAATTATCTGAATTACTGGGTATTGAAATTCAACTTTGGTGTTTCCAGTAATACTCCCTAAAATGTCCCAAAATTCAGGTTTGGCATTCATTTTGCTTTTAACATATATATTAGTTAACTGTCTACTTTACACCAGCTAGTGTTCCATTTACTATACACTTCAGTGTCCTTGCGCCGAATGCATCTCTCTGGCCGTTTTATTTCACCTGAGCAAGTCCTATCTTTGCCTATATAGCCCGTGAAAGGTAATCACTCACTGACGACAACTCTGCACTGCGTATCTTATCGCTAAGTGTAAATCAGACCGTAGCGTCCAACGTCAACCGTGCTGTTGCAGCCATAATAAATTGCGATGGCATAGCGAGAGAGTGAGTGCTGGTTGCGATGACAGAGATACGGGGTACGAGGTGATGTCGTCGTTTCAGCGCCAGACGGCAGCATACGTAACCCCTCTCTCCGTTAGAGCCCCACTCTTCCACCCATCGTGACTGATAAGCGCATTATGTTGGTGCCATACGTTCCGGAAACCATTCCCTATCGGCATTTCTCTTCATTTTGTCCTTCCTATTGTCGCTCCCTTTGTAACATGCACCATACAGGGATCAATAGGACACGTCATTACATCCTGATTCTGAACATTCCTCAACACGGAGACGCCTTTCTGGCGCCTCTTTCTGCTTCTATCTCAGCTGTGCCAAGCAGCCCTATCTCCAGAGCATGAGTACTTGAACTGAACTGTATTAAACCCTATGNCCTTCTCTCCGTTAGAGCCCCACTCTTCCACCCATCGTGACTGATAAGCGCATTATGTTGATGCCATACGTTCCGGAAACCATTCCCTATCGGTATTTCTCTTCATTTTGTCCTTCCTATTGTCGCTCCCTTTGTAGCATGCACCATACAGGGATCAATAGGACACGTCATTACATCCTGATTCTGAACATTCCTCAAGCGGAGACACCTACCTTTCTGGCGCATCTTTCTGCTTCTATCTCAGCTGTGCCAAGCAGCCCTATCTCCAGAGCATGAGTACTTGAACTGAACTGTATTAAACCCTATGAGGTGATCTAAAGCTCCTACCCGCAAACACCCCTTCGTTATCATCCCCAAACCGTTGGCTCTTTGATGTGCAGCGCAGTGCTCGTGCACTCTAGCCAGCAGAGTTCAAAGCGAAGAGTCGGCGTGATTCGTTCGTGACTGAAGGGGAGGTCTGTTATGTGGACCAGTGAGCCCATGTACGAGGCAAGCTCGCCAAAAAGTAGCCAGTAGAAGGAAAAGTCCCTCAGTCATGGGAAAGAAGTCGTGCGGTATACCCAAGCTTTTACCCAAACTTGCCTTTGTAGGTGATGAACAAGTCTTTATTTATTATTTGCAAAAGTATGAGATGCAGAATAGCTTTCGGGTAAGTGAAAGACGTAAGAGGAACTCAAATTTCACTGGCAGAGCCTGTTTCACGTACTATTAGGGAAAGAGTCGACTGTAGCCCTTCGAAATTACACCCAAAGTTATGTTTCGAGCCTTGTATTAGCATACGACTAGGTTGACCAGAGACGGGAGAGACAATTTTATCGGCTAGGGTTAGTGGCCTCACAGCAATTGAGCCGTTTACAGCGACCCCTTATAGCTGAATAGTGAAGTGAGGTAGCACCAGGTGAGTGGGTACCACGAGGAGTAACGTGCCTTGGATATTTCAGGAAGTGTCGTTTGACTGATTTGGTTCCTTACAGTAATAACTGTCGAAGAGGGTTCGAAGAGTTCATGAGCCTCAGTTCTAGACATAGCTGACCAAAAATCTCCTCTTTGTACCTGGTTGATAGGAAAAGTGCAAAACCAGGACTTAACCCAAAAAAACTAGCGTTTTTTCACACGCTGCCTGCTCTCCCTTTTTTCTGCCTCATGCACTTCGAAAGGCGTGGCCTAGTCAATCCACGAGATTTTTTCTGGGAATTTTTGTTCTAATTAAATCGGATCTTGAAAGTAAAGCTGAACATGCCAATGTGTTCACCCCACGGCTATTCATTTTGCTTCGTTCATGCAACATTTCCAAAGCAAAACGAGGCCCTTCACGGAGTTTCGTGTTCGAGCCCCATTCGTGGTCAAATCTTTACTCACTACTCGGCTCCCGTTAGATACAGTGATCCTTGTGAGATACAGTAACCCTATCTAGGAAAAACCTACATACTCTCTACTGAATATGAAAAGCTATTCCAAAGGTTCATCAGTTCCCTCAAAAGTCCTTTTAGGGTCATGAGGAACATGATGCGGTCCTTTCTAGCCATCGTTAGGCTATCTTTCCGAAGGCATGCATGTAGCTTATAAATGAAGCTCACTTTCTGACTATAAACTAAGAAAACTTGCTTGTGAACCCGTTCAAAGCCAAGTTTCTTGCATAAACAGCTAAATCAGACCTGGCTGCAATCTTTTGGATCTTTCATGGCTTTTTTTTCATAGCTTTGAATTATTAGCAGGTGTTTGTGAGGAACGCCGCTCCTCAAGACATATCTTGCGTGAGCTCTGCCTATGCTCTCAGTTGGACTACAAGTCACAAAGCCGATTCCATTTCGACGGCTTTCGGCTTCAGGTGATTATCTCCTGATCCTGCCCATGCAGCTCAACATATTCCTTTTTTTTACCAGGTCTTTGCCCTCATATTGATTTGAAACTTCTACTTCTTCTCCCCATGGGGACTGGGAAAGGGCAAGGGGCAGGCGACTTTTCCCCCACATGGGATATGTAGACCTCCACGCTAGATTTGATACGTTTGATGTCCCCTATGAAAAAAGAACTCACTGGTTACAATATTTAAGGACAAACAAAAAAATTTAAAAGTAGAAAAATTTTTGAAAAGCAGTAGTGTTTTCTTGCATCGTCACCGAATCGTAGCAACCTCACCTAGCAAAAATCTCGTTTCTTCGAGCACCTTACATAGTAAGCCCCACTATTTCAGATTATTTTGATTAAAATACGGCAATCGTAATCAGTTTTGGCTTACCAAGAAGTTCAGGGCGTGGCCAAACCTGATGGGGTCAGACAGCGCTAGATCGTATTACCGTATGACTTCACCAATGGATCTTTGATGGTATCTCAAGCCCAAGACCCGTTTGAGACCACCTCTCAAGTGAAAGAGAAACGCCCATTCGCTCTGTCTTCTAACACTGTATAGTCTAATTGGACTAGAACGTAAGCAACTTTTAGTAAAAGTCAGAAGTGCATGGCGCACTCCATAGCGCTTGATCAGTGCCAAATCCTTTTGGGCCTTCCCGGTTTCTAACGTAATTAGGGCAAAGTACATGAAGCGTATAAAGACTACAAACAAAAAAGTCCATCAAGGGTAATCACTGATAACTCAAAGATTTATGAGTGTCAGCATGAGGGGATGAAAAAGATCAGGTCTTCGGACGCCTCCCAATCCCGTCTCTGAGGCGCCGCATTCGACTTCCATTCAGATCGTCGTGGCGGTGGACTGAATGGCCTATGTGGCCTTTACAATGACTTGCGGTGGCCAGCCGGTGTATAAGTCAGTGCTTCTATCCTTCTAGACCAATTAACTGGCCCCAGAGGGACGAAAAGCTCGGTTGGCCGTGGCCAATACAGTCCGAGATTCGATCCCAGTCCATGACTGCCGTGGTGCGCACGCCATTTGCCCCTGCACCTCCTCAATCCGAGTTCAACAAAATAATCCATTCTAGTAAGTAGTAGAGCTGTAATTCTGGTTAAACCTGAACAGAAGTAATAGATATAGATAAGTAAATAGTCAATAAAATGAATGAGCAGTAAATTTTGACGAGAAGGGTCCCTGACCACCCTAATAACCTCCAATTTCTATCGGTAAATGTTCGAGTTGTGGCGTTTTCGCCACGTTTCAGCCATTGAACCATTTGCATCATCAAAAACCCGTTCAAATTGTTCTCATCGGGAATGCCTGCAATATTTTATTACAACAATCGGCTGCTATGTGTCAGCACAAAGTGCAAGTGCAGGCAGGGAATGAAAGCATGCATGTATGTATGTACACCCGGCTGCGTACAGGATGGCTGCGTTCATCTACCATATCCCCCTATATCCCGAAATCGCAGATTGCAATCGTACTACACTATCATACATATCGCGAAATTATTCACGGAGGACGACGACAATTTTTACGACCATCTACCAACGACGGGGCGGCGGCGGCGGCGACGACGTGGGGTTGTGGGTGGAAGAGAGGGGGGATTTGTTGGTGCTATCGGGGTGGTCTGTTCACCAAGGGGCAGGTGATATCATCGTTCGGCGTCGACCAGCCAGCAGCTCTGTCTGTCGCAGGTCGTGAACGGCCTGCCTGCTTGCCTGCCGTCCGGCCGGTGGGCGCCATTGCCGTGTTCCGGCGGAACTGCTGCTGCTGCTGTTGCTGCTGGTGTACACAGAACGCAATATTGCGCAATAGCTTGTCACCGGCATGTAATCGACCGGCCGGCCACGACTGCATCGATGTGGGAGTTATTCGAGACTGTTCTCGATCAACTTTTCCCCCTGCGTTCCTGGCTATTTTCTTTTTTCTTATATTATATTCTCCGTAATCTTCCGTTCCTCTCTTCTCATCCTTTTGCTTTGTTTCGGGCTTCCTCCATTGAGTAATTGCCCTACTTCAATGCCATCCATTGAATGCTGTACCGAAAACTCATTTGAATTGTTAAGTTACGCTGTTTTGCTCATTTGATATGACGTTGTGGTCTGGTAAACATATTAGTCAGCGAATTCTCTGATTACTGGTAATCATCTGCTGATTAAGGTTTCCTGATAGTAAAAATAGGTAAGCTCCTCACTCAGGCCATGATTACGTTACGTTCCAACCATCCAAGATTGGTACAACTTTAAGTTTGTGCTTGACAGTTACAGTTCTGGGAAAACCTAACCTTTCGGATGAGGTTTAGGCCGAAGCCTAGTTTTGAAAAGTACTCTGCAGGCATCATGAATGATTGAAACCAGACGAGCAGCTTCAGAGGCACCTGAAGTTCGTGGGGTTTTTGGTGGAAAGGGAGGATTTCTTGCTATCGAAGTGGCCTGTTCAACAGGGGTAGGTGATATCGTCTCCCCTAGCTAGATCCCCACGGATGCACGTTTGAAAGTCTCTGGCTCATTTCCAAGACTTTTCATCACATACTATGTCGTCCAACCGGCTAGAATTCAGTCCCCGTGGAAAAAAGTCGCATGTTTTCTTTTGATGACATTGATCGTTGCATTTCACCCTTTTCTCCGTTGTGAGTTTGAAGTGCTAGGGGTTCCCTCCCGCACCTCCCACGCTTCGAACTAGGCCTCTGCAGGCTCCGAAGCCGACTACAGCAACAAAGCAGTAACTAGCGAACAATGTTGTTCTGAATATGGAAGGTTAATATCAGTATGCTATACACGACAAACTGGAGCTCCTCCAGTACATGCTCCGTTAGTCTTCTCTAATCCTTTAAGTACAATTTTCAACCTTTTCTCCTGTCCTGATAAAATGCAGAACCCCGCCCATTCACGCCCTCTACTTCGTTATGCTCCTCTAATACCGGTTACGTGGCCTCCCGTCGTGGTGTCACGCCAGCTAGCAAGGGAGGAGGCACCCATCTGCGCTCGCTTTCATGGCCATGTGCCATGCACGTGTTGATTCACAACTTGAAAAAGCCTTTCTTCTTCGCTTTCAGTACTCGACGGCTTTTCAGACTAATTCGAATAGTCAGGGGCTTCTACAGCGACTTATTTCATTGTAGTTATTCAAAAGTTTTGGTTAAGAACCACCTTCACGGTGCTTCCCATGGCCACTCTGCACCCGATTCCCACTTCGCTCTCTGCCTGTTTTCCCTCCTTTCCATATCCCTCGAGGATCCTTTACCTCTAGTTTCCACCAAAGCATGGTAAAGGGTAGCAGAGCCGCAGCTGGAATACCTTGAACACTACATTCTTTACTCTGAAGCAGTGGTCAGATGGAGTGAGCGGCAGGTGGGGCAGAGGTGGGAGGAGTGGGGGAAGAGGGGGGAGGGGGGGAAGTGAGGTAGTGGTATTGAATTGGACAGAAATGCTCTGCTCTCTACAGTTGTACCCACCAAAAGGCGAAATCTTTGATCCGGCTGATCCCGCGTCCGGAGAGGTCGTCAAAGGAATCTATGGGAACTCTCCAATGCAACACTTTTGTGGCAAGTAATGAGGAAAACTCGTAAACAACAAGACCCATAACTTGCCCTTCTTGGTAGACTTCTCGCAGCGTCCTTTGGAACGAAATAACCGTAGCTAACAGAGGCATCAAATCAGGTAAACACCGTTCTTTTTTCTGACACTCGCGATTAAGTCTGAACCCTGCTTACTTCATACATGACGCCATACAACTTTGAATTGAAAACCAAGTTCAACTGTGGCATTTTCCTTCTTACAACTATCTCCGAATGAACCAACTGTCAGCTGACCGTCTCGGGCGTGGACCGGTTTTCCTGATTGATTTCGGCGAGATTCCTTCTACTCGTACTCGACATACTCTCTACCTTGCTCTCTCGAATGCCGTTGTAGGACAAACGAATGATCAGATATTTCGAAAATGTCGTCGTGTCTTTCAGTTCATGATGCATGGGGGCGGGGCTAACGTAAACACACACCCACTTTCTTGGCTGCGCGCCAGATTTGAATGGTGCTGTTCTGTAGAAGCTACTGGTATTTCTTCCCATACCTGCTGATTCATTGCTTATTTTGAATTCTTCCCAAGCTCTTTTGTTTATTTCCTTTTCCCTGTTGCTGTAGCTATCTGGTTTTCTTATGATACCGTTTCTATTGCCTCTAGAGGCCTCATTATATCGTTTATTTACGTTTGAAGGCCTTTATCTCATCGCTTTTGTGAAGTTGGGAGGAGGAAAGACTTCCAGCCATAAAGCTGTTGTTAGGGTAACCAGCAGCGAAGGTCGAGAGGGTTAATTAGAACGCATTTGTTCTGAAAATCCGATAGTATCGACCCATTCCCTTACCGTATATTTTTCACAAATAACAGAATGTTTGATGGCCGATAGCAACAAACTCTCGAGTTAGATTTTTTCCGATTTTTTTCGTTCATTTTGCTTTTTGTAGAGTGAGGTGGTTCTGTATTTCATGTAGTTATACTTGTTACTGTCGTTCAATAAGGATAGCGTTCAGACAGTTACTATTAGATGTAAACGATGAGTAGGTACAGGTACGGGCGGTAGGTGCGGTTGAGGTAGATAGGTAAGGTAAGCAGGTAGTTAAGGATACGTTCATTTCCCAATATGAGTTCATTCGTCGGGGAAAGGTGTTGAGAAATTCCTGGTTCTGTGTTGTGGTTTATACTCTTTCACCGACACCACATTAATAGGCTTGAAAAACAGGGATTAACGCCTCCTCAGGAAGCTCCGCCCCCTCCGCTCCCCAACAGAGTATAAACGAACAGGGTGTAATTTTACTTTTGAACATGGGCCATTAAGACATGACCTATGAACTCGTTAAAAACCACATTTCTGCGTTGTTCTTCCAAGCAAGGAAGAAAGGCGAAAAGGAAGAAAAGGCGCCCTCCAAGGGCTCATGGAATAAGGGTCTTTCTTAATTCAATTTGATTTTACTCATGAAAACCAATTAGTGAGGTAACTCGTCCATTCGGAGGCCGAGCTTTTACCATTTTGGGGCCCTGCCGCATTACTTTTGACTCGTTTTTTGCACTGCCAACTCGTTTCACTCTGTTCGTGCGTTCCCAATAGTAATGTTGACAGTCCCATGACACTGCTTTGAAAACCACATTCCGCTCAGAGCGCATGGAATGGAAGTCATCTTGATAGTTGTCTCAACCTCATTGAAGGGTTTACTCTATTATGGGATGATTGTCACCTGAAGGGAAAAAAGTCAAATGTAGGAGAGCTTAAGGAAGTCTTTTGGCGCCTATAGACCTTGAGCGAATGCACCTGCTGAAGGGAAATGTAGAGTCGACCTTTCGCAACGGACCCAGTCACCCATTTAGCGAAAATGAAACCCTTCAAAGAAACCGGTTTTTGTGAATCCTCCATTACTCACAATTCTCCTTAACATCTACCCCAACAAAGAAAACTGCATTGCAAGGTTCGGATCGCGAAAAAATTGAAATCTCGAACGTCAAGGCCTCTATGTCTGTGACTGTCTGGTATGAATCCAGAAGGATCAAGAATTAGAATTATAAGAGCTACTTTTGTTGTTGTGGGCTCAGAATATCTGATACAAAGGTTTCCGGAACGATTTCCGCGTAACGGCACTGCCGTTTTGTTATGGACCCTCTAATTAAGTGGTTAATCCTGTAATTATCCTAGCGGGTCCGTAAACGGGCCATCAATAAACCGCAAGGAAAGAACGCAGCCGCTCAGAAATAATGTCTGATATTCTATCTTAAAGTTCTAGCCATCAATATTAACGTTCAAAGGGTAAGTTCGGCTCATAAGCGTATTCCCGTGACAAATTTAAAGGGACAGGTATATATATATATAAAACTTTAAGGGCGATTGCTCAAGATGCCCGTTTCCCACTCAG
>UZAF01020353.1:0-18407 GCA_900617895.1 Haemonchus placei | reverse complement strand
ACCGAAATGGTCTACAAATCCCATGATTTCGGAGAATACACCCAAATTTTGACAGAATACAAGTTTTTCTTTTATTCCCAGGAGTTTTTACTTGTTTTACACATGAATACAGCAATTTCAATAGGTGTCTGTCCCGTGGGACGAGGTCCGCCAATGGTGGCCGACGATTTGTGAGCTCCTTCAAACGGTCTCGTCCCGTGGGTGCGCAAACGAAAAACGCTCTCGTCGTCAACGTGTTGAACTTGTATCCAAGAAGAACTTAGCAAATGGGCATTCCTACAGGGCGTCAATAAAGAAGTAAAAATAAGGGTTGGACGAGAATGTCGAGAAAAAAAGCTGCTTAGAAGGAGAGTTTGGACGAGCTGTACGAGTGTGTGTGCAATTGTGAGCAGCTGGCTACAGTATGCCCGTTTTGAGGCCGTAGAGGTTGCACCACTGGTACGACGCTGCCTGCGTGCAGCGTCGTACCAGTGGTGCAACCTCTACGGCCTCAAAACGCCGTGAAAACTCGTCCCCTTCTGGGTGTACACGTCGGCGAAACGTTTAAGGTGTTTTATTACATTCTATTTAGGCCATTCTTCGCACGTGTCGGTTGTGCTATTTTTGGACCACAGATTTATCCTAGGAAGGCCTATTCATCGTGTTGTGTACGTTCAAGGGCTTACTGAAGATTTAGCAGCAAGAATTATTATATATGGTCTAGTCGGTGAGATGCATTCCGCGGAAGAGGTATGGGATCAGATTTTGGTGTGGACATGGGTTTTGCTGTTGTCAAAAATCTCAGCAAACAGTGTATGATTCATTTGTTTTCTACAAAACTATTTATTCTATGTAGTGAATTCGAGAAGCAAACAAAATGGTTATGTTGGTGGTTGGGAGTTCGTAGCCCATCGTGTTCCATATAGTACTAAGTGGGTTAGTTCTGTGTGGGCAG
The DNA here is from genome assembly GCA_900617895.1 of Haemonchus placei. Lineage (NCBI taxonomy): Eukaryota > Metazoa > Nematoda > Chromadorea > Rhabditida > Trichostrongylidae > Haemonchus > Haemonchus placei. Next base: position 17,473 of record UZAF01020353.1, on the reverse strand, counting down.
AGTTCCCTATGTAAAACCGGACATGGAGTAGATTTACTTGAATTATCACGTTTACGTCATAAGTCATTATCACTTAACACTCTACTACCTCTCATTGAGAGATTTACAGCACTTACCCTCTTCAGATACGATTCACTCGCCACTTGTGCTAACGGGGAGGCACTCTGTGAGTTCTCAAAGTTCTGGAACCTTTGCTAGAACCCGTAAACATCTGAAAGGTGAAATCGAAGAGCACGCTCCTTGACCAGTGCACAATATCGCCTAAATGTGGGAAATCATCCGTACGAGCTCACACATTCAATCCCAGATCGGGTGGTTCCCATCAGTGCGAGCTGTTCCCTCCACATTGCTTCTGTGTACCTCTCTGCCCTTTCCCATTCCTCTAACTAAGCAATTTCAGTTACGTCATAGGCGAACAGGGTGCAGGAAAACAATTCGAACCTCTGAGTACCCTCGTAGAATGTAAGCACCGGCTCCATATCTGTCAGGTGAAAAATTTGCCCTGTGTGTATCATAATGCGAAGGGAATCGAAAGTCGTACCTGGGTACTTATGATTCGCAAAAAACTTTCATATGGAATAGTATCGGAAAAAGCGGGGCGGGGCAACGAGCATCGCCATGCTGATGGTTTCTCTCCGTCCCATCACCGAAAGTTTTTCCACTGATCATTTACCCGAAGTGGGAGACCAGACCATCCTTACTCGAGTAGTCCAATTTTGGGGGTAGGTATTTAGGTGCACGAGAAGCAGCAGCACTACACAGGCACCAGTGGGAGCCATCAACCGAATTAGGGCTCCAGATTTCTTTGGGCTATTGTCTAAAGCATGTGCAGGGGCAGGTGGACATTGTGAAAAAAGCAACTCAGTTGGGGCATCGGCTTGGGCTAAGTGTTGAGAGGCCCCGCCACCGCGATACATTTTTTCGAGCACAGGAAGAAGTTTGGCTTTAAAATACCAGTGCTAAAATTCACGAAAAGTGAGCGCTAGGAAGTCCTGATAAGTCAACCAGATGAGGGAGGGTCTGCTGAGGAAACTCAAACTGGGGAAAAAAATAGAGGTAATTCGCTGGAATGTTGTGGAAAAGCCAAAATGCGCTTTCATTCTGCGAGCCATATTTCCTTTGGCAATAGTATCATTTTGTTTTTTTTTTACCCTATGAGCGAGAAGTTTTGACGATGGAGCAGCACGAAGTACGTTACACCTCGCGATGAGTATCGGAAGGGCCGCAAACCTGCACTTGAGAGGAAATTGCTCCTGCGTGCAACGATGGTAGGCCGGAAGCGAGAAAGCTGTTACTATCGCCGAACATCGGGTGAGTCGTTTGCCTGAGGTAGTTGCTTGTCTCATGGCTTATTCTACCCTTTATGGAGCGATTTCCCCAGAAAGCGAGGGCGACAATGTTATTCTGGAACCTAGCTTGGTGTAGATATCCATATAACCACGGCTGGTAGTGGAAGCGGGAATGCTATTGAGTTGGTCCGAGAGTCCGAGCTCGAGTTTACAGGATTCTCGGTTCGGTTTTGCGATAGCTTTCCTCCTCTTGAGCTGATGTTTTTGCAGAAGAAGAAAATTATAAAATCGACATTGCATGACAAAGTTTTCCTAAACTCGAACTTACCCTCGGGATTACCGTTCAACCAGGTACCACAGACACCACAATGCTTCACCTGGCTGTGATCTACCCATGCCCATATGAGTAACGTAGGCCATCAACGGATACCTGGTCGTACGGCGTTACCGAAGAACCAGTGATGGACGTAACAACCCTCTGATATGTATCACGCTAAGTGACGTAGTTCGTGCTGTTTGACAAAGAGAAATCTCCCAGTAGGAGAACCCAGAGAAAATGCAATGACATAGGTGGGAAATAGCAGACTGATCTACTATATTAAAGTCAATTCTGTTCAATAACCAATCGATCCCCTGGAGCAGTCTTTTGTTGCCTGGCACCTCTCACTCAATGAGTTTTACAAGTACGAGTAGCAATAGGTACGGTGCTGACCTTAAATGAGTGCTGTTGAGGACCTCGGCTCGACGGCCGAGTCCACACTCCATATTTCTGGACTCAGCCGGAGAGCCGAGGCCCCGCCCATCCTGGAAGCACCTCAAATAGTCGAAACATTCTCGACCCTCGGAGGACGGTCGACAAATTTGATCTGAATCGAATTTTTATTCGGTGGGTATACGACACTACCGTAACACCATTTTTGCATTCTTTTAAGAATGCCCTTTTGCATAAAGATACACTTCTCGTCCCTATTCCTCAAAAAATACTAATTTAATGCCAGAAAAGTCGAACTTGTCAGTAAAATCTGGGGCCGGGCCATTTGAGCCCATGTCTACCGGTCATCGTACAAGCCAGTTGATCAAAACCGTCGTCGACCACCGTATGATCATGTTCAGTAGCGGTCGTACGGTAGGTGTGGTGTGATAGTTCAGTGGAGAAGCGATTGGGCTAACGTCTGAGAGGTCGTGGATTCGGATACTTTCTTCATATGTTTAAACATGAATTTTGGTCCCTCTATAAGAAAGATACTGAACCGAGGAAAACACATGTTGTCTTCCCCTTCTTGGAAATAATAAAGCCCGTCGCTTGTGTTGTTCGGTCAGAAATGTTTACTGTGTTATGTGTACTGTGCAGGATGTTTACTGTGCAGAGTTTACTGATCTGCCCTGTACGTCTAAGTCTTATAAAGGCACGAATAATTTTTCTTGAAAGAACTTTGCAGTCTGCTGTTTACAAATCATTTCGAACTTTGGGAACCCTAGCACCCATTTGCACATCATAACATATGTTCGAACACAGTACACATTCCTAGCTCTAGGAATTGCCTGAGAACGTCCGTGCTAAGATCTCGATATGACATTGCAGTACCACTAAGCTAAGTGTCAGTCGAGCGAATGATTTACCCTAGTCCGTATGACCTTTCCTCACTTTCTGAGCTGATGTTCAACCGAATGGGGCAAATTGGTCCCGTTACCATTTCTGCTTCTGTATGAAACCAGGTATGTCATTCACCTCGGGACTTTGAAGCCCTCGAAGAAGAGGGAAGACTCGATTATGCTAAGGTTTGGCGGTTATGTAATAACGCATATTTCGAGTGGCTTTCAAGTGCGTGCGCTCGACTCAAAAATGTCCGGTTCCTTGGTTCATACTGTCATCCAATACTGCATTCCCTTTACCTTCATACTGTTCCGTGGAAGAAAAATGGCCTATTTATTGTTAGACTAGGTGGGGACTCGAAGCTGCTAATCTTCAACTTTCCAAAGCCTGAAGGGATCCTTTGATTCGAACACTGTACATACAACATGGTAGAGTTTCAAGACCGAAGCGTTGTTTTGCTGAGATTGTAAATGGGGAGTCCTGGAATGCTCAAAATCCCAGATTTCGAACACAGGGGTTCAGGAAATCCCCTGTGTTCGAAATCTACACTTTAAGTTTGTTAACTTATTTTGTAGGGGTGGCTCAGCTTGAATGCGCTCTCGTGCGACGACTCAAGCATAAATTTGTTGGGTAACACCCCGAATCCGAACCCTCCACTTCGCAGAAATGAGGCCGGACTCTTATCCGCTACACCGTGTCACCACATTGGTTCTCCTTGGCACTTGGCTACGTCAACCTGCCGATCAGTTTGATGGCGGCCGAAGCCCACTTCAGCTTAACCGAGCTGTCCGATGGACCGGCGGCCAATTCGGCTCAGCAGGACCGAGCCCACACCTCTCCTTTGGAGGGAGTGTGGGCTCGGCCCTGCTGAGCCAAATTGGCCGCCGGTCCATCGGACCTTCAGCAACGTATATCATCCTTTTTGAACTTGCAAAATTCACTGATTCAGAGAGTGCAGGCAAAGTTAATTGGGAGCGGATAGTTTGAGGAGCAGTAGGTCCATTATGGTACTGATGGGAGAATAGCAACTACGTCAAAGAAGGAAGTGAAACACAGGCTTGACTGCTTTCTGCTCTTCTTGAAAATTTTCTTTCATCTCTGGGTAAACAATAAAAAGTAGAACCAGCTTAGAAGCCCCGAAACTTCAACGTTCCAAACTCTCCAGCATTTCGCAGCTCGGAAGCTGATGCTTTTTATCTTCCGACCTCGGAACAGACCACAAGAGGAAAAGCCATCCTTCCTTTCAGATTTAAAAAAAATTAAGCATCCGCTTCAGCACCCTGCTTACGACGTTTGACCACCTCCTATCATCTGATGTCGCTTGGTGAGGTGCTCAGAATGGCGCCAAAACTTTGCCGATGGGCAACTGTACCATGGAGGATTGACTCACTGGTCGTCACATCTATTCTGTCTGCTTCGTATCACGTGCTGGGTCCAGCTAATGGTAATCACTAGATGAGAAGGGACAGAGAAATGTACAGTCGGAGATGGAGCGAGTAGAGAACATACCGATGTGATCTACAACGGATCGAAGAACTGGAGTGAAGGGTCCTGTCGATGCCAATTCTGAAGAAACGAGTGCTCAAAGTACGATTAGGCTTCTTCCACAGTTTTTTGGCCAAAGACTACCTTCCTGCAGAGAAACTCTGGGCGCGCACATTTCAGTTGCAAACTGCGATTTGTTTTTCCATACTACAGGACTCATTGAGTACTTATGGTATGAACAGTTTCTGTTTACCAGTTTTTTCAGTCGAACAGCAGCTTCTCTTCCGCCTTTCCGCTTTTTAACTTCCCTCACCCCTTCCGCAACCACGAACTTCGTGACTAACCTTCTATTTCACGAAGCCAGATTTCAATCCTGGGTGTAAGCCCGAAGACGTCCAGGCAGCATTAACGGGCACTGCGAAACCGTTGGAGACTCGGCATCCTACCAGTAAAGATAAGTCCTCTCACGAACTTGTTAACCATAGGAGTCGTATTTTGTACTGTTCATCTCCTCACGGGAATGTCTCACTAATAATGCACAGAGAAAGCCGACAGAAGGGAGAGTAAGGGTGTCGAGAAGGGGGAACGTCCGTTCGAACGAAACTAAGTCATCCCGCCGACTTCAAGATACAAGTTACAATATACATTTATTACAATAAATTACAGCATATTTACAAAAGCATATAATCGCCTAGCAATTGGATCAACATCTTTATATCGAACCAAAATGAAAACGGCCTTATCAATGACCACAGCTTACTATGACCTGAAAAACAAACAAAAATCACGAGAAGTCGTTTTGGCGACTGGGATACTGTTGTTGTTGTGTAAAGTGACGGGAGAAGCGGTTGAACTGGGACCGAACTTCTTGTGCTTTCCTGAGATTGTGATTACCCACTGCACTATCGACATTTCTCACCCATGGCTTCTTCCTTCTGTTCCTTCGTCATCAATCAATTGGATAATCAGACAGATGTAAGCTTTGAAGGTACTTCTCGAACTTCATCAACACATTAATATATATCAAATACAAAACAACGAAGTCACTGGACGGATTTCAAGTAAAAATACTTCTTCTCACGATGTGTAATTGCCTATAGTGAGTATTGCGGTTATATAAAGGCTGTGCTATTCATTTGTACCTTGTCTGATTTGGAACCGGAGTTCACCATAAAAATCAAGCAGGAGAATTTGTAATGATAGGCTCATAGAAGTCTTGAGCCTTGACTAGCCCAAATGGTTAGGGCACAATACGTTATCAAAAACGAGCCAATTCAGCTCAACACTTTTGAGGGAGAACAGGTGAAGGGGATTTTTTCTTCACCTGTAGACTTGAGGATAAACGTCGTTGGGAAAGAAGAAGACAAAGAAGCAAAAAAAAAACGAGAAGAATACGACAACGAGGAAGAAGAACACGCTGAAGACGTCGGAAAAGAATACGATGAAGACGTCGGAGAAGAATACGATGAAGGCATCGAAGAAGACGTCGAAAGAGAAGACGAAAAAAAATACGATGAAGACGTCGAAGAAGTATGCTATGAAGTCTTCGGAGAAGAATACGAAAAAGAAATGGAGCACGTTCATTGTCAATGTTATACAATCAGGTGCAACTGAAATATCGCTAAAACGCTTCCTTCGCCGTCATGAAGTGTTTCGACCTCAGAAAGGAAATAGTTCAAGTGAGGTTCCCTCCTAGACCGCGATTTTCTCGTATTTTCCGCTATTGTTGAGCTATTCTACAGAAACACTCTTGCCCTTCAACCCAATGAAGCACAAACACGTTTCTGTCTCTGTAATTCACACTGGACAGTTTGACCAATCCAGGTATGCCCCTGTTCCCTTCGTTGTAAGCAGTGAGTCATTTGTAGTGAATTGTAGGGTCCATGTTTACCCTAGTGAAACTGTCAAGAATTTTGTCGCTTGAGTGTGTTTTTAAAGGCACTGTTCACGACAAAAATGGCTTCTGAGATATCAACCTGTAATGTCTTCCCCTCCCCCCGTATTCCATATATAGCGCTGTCAGGCCGGAAAACGGCTTAGGTAGAGACTTATAGAAGCTCAAGGATTGCCCCGTGTGTATATGCGGGCGAGTTTCACCGGCATTATAGAGGCTGCACCGATCACAAAGGAACCAATGTAGGAAGTTCAAACAACTTGTCATAACTCATAGCGACAGTGAAAGGCAGTTCGGTTCAATTCTGGCCCGATGTGGTCAGCTCTTTGCACAATTGCAACAACGAAATCTCGTCCGGAAATCCCTCCCAGTTACTTCCGTCATGGTAATCTCGTACAACCTCTATTTTCAGCTTCTGAGGAGCCTTATTTTTCGCAAAATCGGTGAATTTTCTCGCTTCCTTCACCATCGATGCACTATTCCCAAACAGTATCTCCGCTTTACGACTCAAAGAGGGTACCTCAAAATTATTATGAACGGCACCTTCAAATACAATTGTATTGATTCGTAAACAAATGCAAGGTAAAAACAGAGCTCGTTTAAAACATATTTATTGTCGATTCACAGAAATCTGACAATGCAAAAACTATAGTGTCACCGGTCTTTACGCAATGAAGTCTTCAAAGGAAAGAAAGAAAATGAATTGTTGTAAAACACACACATACATTCAAGTTAAAACCAAAACACATTAGCAATTGAATAGGGCACAATTGGCTTAAACATAAGCAGATTGAGGGGACGACATATGAGGAACACAACAATGAAGTGAGAATGATCAAAAGTGAACGGTGGATAGGTAGGGGAAATGCACAAATCTCATATACCTATACACAAATTTTGTGGCAACGAAAGGCATAAAACACTGACATGAGGGCAACATCTTTCCAGAGGGCGGTATGGGAGGAAATCGGGGGGGGGGGGGGGNCAAGGGAGGAGCCCTGGAGCCATCACAGCATGAACATTACACCCCGGGATAGTCATCATGAACCAGAAAAGTTGTCTAAATATTATGAAATATATCTAAAAAGACTACCACATTATGGTACGACTGGATTACGGTAGGGGAGTGAGTATCAAATGAACGACAAAGGGAAATTAGTGTAGTCACCGAGGTGAGTGGATAAGGATGGGTGGGTGTGTGTGTTTAGACTTCGATAATGGCGTGTGTTTCCGGTAAAGGAAGTGACAACATCAGACATAAAGCAATGATATCAACCATATTTTCATATTGTAAAAAGAGAAGAAATACCACAGTAAAACCTATATGCATTATTTACAGTATGTGAGTATTTGTGAAAATCAAAAAATTGGAAACATCATGAATGGAAAAAAATAATATTGTAGTACTACGGCCTCAAAGTAAAACGAATAGTCCATATATACCCAACAGATAGCAGCAGATTTCGGGTAAAACACGCAACGTATGAATGAGCATGGTATGAAGGCGATCGGAGGATGTCTGTGGGGATGATGGGGTTGGGGCTATAAGCGATGATGGGTGATGATGATGATGATGACATGATCATGGGGAAAGGGCATGTGATGAGGCAGACCCGTAGAGGTTTTGAAAATGGCAACAGCTGTAGACAGGGCATGTGGGATGGCTGGCGGCTATTTCCGATACAGTATGAAACGCTTCAATGGCGGTGGTAGTCGTAGCTCATCAACTCGATGCAGTCGATGACGTCCCATCTCGACACGAATCGCCCGTCGGCAGATGTCCATCAACGGTCGGGGAGCAGCTGAAAAAGCACCACAATCACACATCAGCAACCAGCAAACCAGCAGTACAACAATGACATAAGCAACTGGGTACCCGAAATCTGCTCGGACCAATATTTCTTATAGCTGGACTGAAAATCAGCTCGCACTGGTACCATTTAGTCATCAAATACTGTTGGCCATAGATATTTGTACTCAATGATAGGCATATGCTCAGATGTGGGACGAAATCGCATATGGGTAGGTGGGGGCAAAAGAACCGCAGCAGGAGCCCTGGGATCGAAAGGCATTCCCGGATGGTCCCCAGTTGCTGTGTTCTCGGGCATGGTCTCAATATCCGGTGAGAACATTGTCCATGAGGAATTTGCATGAAGATGAAGTATCGGTGAAAAAGGTAAGGGTTCAAATTTTGGTCGCTCACGTTCTATGCCTCCAAGATATTTCATAGTGATCTCGCAATGTCCCCATACGGCCGATACGATCGGGTACAACGTCTTTCCTTGAAGATTACGGAATGCAACGCCCAGATAGTGTTGGTCGGTCGCAAATGCCATATATCCATCATCCATGTCCAGAATGCAGTAGAACTGAAACAAAGTTGAGAATCAGAGGGCAAATGGAAAACAATTTGAACCACTGAACTGGACAAACCTTATCAGGAATGGGAGTATAGTCGGGCCGCATAGGAACGCCTGTCGGATACTGCCATGGGCTGCAGTTTTTGGAATCGTGATGGCATTCACCTCGAGCTGAATGTGAACTATTACTTCAAGTTTTCATAACAACTGCTGCACTCGGAAACTCCAATGGCCCGCTAATTTTGAATTTTTGGTTGAATGCGTGGCGCGATCCAAAAAGGTGATCGTTGTACTAATTCAATCGATACTCTATGAATTGTATGGGCATACTAATACAGAGGTTCCTAGAAACCAAAAACCACTGCCGTGAACCCTGGGAAATTTGCGACCAATGCGCAAACACGAATAGGATTCCGTAATTCGAGTCATAAATTGCTCGGAGCGCGGCAAAACAACTTTCTCTTGGGCTATTATTTTCTACTATTACTTTTAATACCTCGCCGCACATGAGTTATTCAGCCGTTTTCCTTATGTCATACATGTGGCAATGTATGTCACGGCAATGTAGCTGCCACCTCCGCTCATCTATTAGTCGTAGAAACGAGTGCGAACGGCGCGAGTAGATCAAAAAAGCTTTTGTAGTTAGTATGAAGGTCAGCCGAGCTCAGAAGAACTCTCCTAATGGAAAGGGAAAACGAGAGACCAGAGAAAGAGGTCCCATACATATACCAAAACCAGCCCAATTTCCGGTAAATAACCCGATCAGCTACCGGAGGAGAAGGCATTGGAGAATAGACAATTTTATATAATGATTGATTGGCAGTAATGTACAATACCAGTACGGTATGTAATAACCAGTAAAAGACTCACTTAGATCCCAACCATAACTTTCTGTATTTGTTCCTATCAATGACGTATAACCCATTGCATGAAGTGCGGCCGCCTTTGTTGCCACTCCCACTACTGCATGTGTTCCACGTTGACGTTGTGGCCATTCCAATTGCCACACATGGAATCCGGTTGAATAACCCATCTGGAATATTTCTCTTTTCCAAAAGGGTCACAAAACTAATCAAAGAATCGAAAGTTACAAAAGTAATCTATAAATAATGTGACATGTCATTAAAGTTTCCAGCCCAAATGAAACTCGGATCTCAGACTCAGAAAGAGCCACCATTAACATTTACCTATTATTTTTTAATTTGAACTTATTTAGTATCAACTATTGCCCATTATGCCCAAACAGTATGGCCACGGAAATGGCGTTCACCGATCACCTGACCTGCCTTCCTATCATTTCTATGCATGCCGCTGAATTCCTATTTGAAAAGCTATTTGTCCAGCTGGTCTGGGGACCAAATATGCATGAGAGGAAAAGCAAATTCAACTAGGTCTACTATCAAAAGTCAACACCGACTCGCCCAAATAACTGCGATTAAAAGCATTGGAGAACATTGAAAGCCATTTGAATAGATAATTCTTACCTTTCCTCGTATACAATCTGTGCTTTGGGCCACTGGATGTCGATGAAATGTGAAGCAGTCATCATCTTTTACGAATATGTTTAGCGATCTGAAATGGGGTAAACATTTTTAATAGCAGTTATGACGTTCTGAAGGAAGTCTATAAACAGTTTGATCCCCCACAAGCTGGTTGTGTAGCAAGCACAGCTCAGGACGATCCCTATTGGTTGAGTCTCCAGTCAACCAATAAGAGCCGTGCTGAGCTCGCCGAGATTTCGCCGCGAGCTTCAGACAACGCCTAGTATAACCACCACCTTTGAGCCCAGTAAACCCCAGGTAAATCAAACATACCGATCGTCAGGGTTCCATGCGTGCATTTCTTGTGTTTGTCGATCGATTAAATATTGTGATCCGAGAATATAATCGAATTTAGCCGGTCGAAGCATGTCATCCAAGGCACATGGCTGTAAATTATGAATTATACCAATACACGAAACAGCTCAACAAACATTATCCATCACCCCAGTCCCCTTTACAGCATGAAAAACAACAAGTCAGCTGCACTTTGACAGCTAGGTGCAGCTGACTTTCTTTAGTCACTCATTTGCCATTCGAGAAGCTAATAAAAGTTCAACATTAAATTCTTGACTGATGGCTGCACTTCATTACACATACACAAGAGGAACGACCTGGCACATTCTATGAGAAAACCATTTCTTAGTCATTCGTTCGTACTACATACCCTTCAAAAACATCGTCAAAACAATGAATTATTGATCATTTTCACTGAATTTTTCAAAAACTTCACCCCCAATTTTCTCGCCCCTGCGAATGAAGATGGAGATTGAGCGGACCAACTCTACTGCCCTAATTTTCGAGCAGACGATCATATAAATTTGAAAAGCTGATACATAGACATTCGGGGCTCCTTACAAAGAAGTTCAGACAGGATGGCGGCGATTACTTTGATTATTGATCGATTGCCCGTTCAAGCACTAGGAGAACGGCCACCGGGACTGTTGCGATAAGAGAAGCTTCCGGCACTGAATCACTTTAATGGCAACCTCTGAAGTATCATACCCGGCTAGATTCTTTACTACCAGAGCCAGAAAGGGCAGTCTTTCCTTATTTCTTTCCCTCGTTCTAATTTCTTGTAAAGACGGCCTATAAGGGCAAGTTTACCACTGCGGGAAGTTCCGAGAAAGGCTGTCATCGAGGAGGAATTGCTCCATTTCCCATCATTTAGTATGCTAGATAGTCTAGCCCAATTACGCCTCTTGCCCTCTTGTTATCTTTCTCGTCTATGAATACCCAGGTAATTAAGTCATTGATCGTACAAGAACGGAGACTTCGATAAACAGGGACTAAAGAAGGCCGATCACATGAAGGCACCTAAAGTACGGTATCAAACACCAAGGGAATTATCGCCTGGGAACCCTATTAGCAACAGACAATCAATCATTAGTTTTTATCGAATTAAAGAGGATGCAGAAGGTAGTCTCAAGTTTGCAAAACCAGTTCCCTATGGTCAGTGCACAACATCTTCGAAACGGAATATGGAACTGTTCTCCGACATTCAAATTGTTCATGAAAATATTCGATGGGAAACCCAAAAATCGACAGCTCAGAATCATCTGAAACTGGCACTTCTACTGGACCAGTGACATAGGAAATGAAATTCAGAAGAAAAATAATTGAAAGATCATAGCCAAGAAGTTAGTGGCCATGGGATATGGAAATAAGACTAATCCATTCAAACTTCCTACATTTTACAACTCCTCTTAACTGTACTTATGAAAATCGCACAGTCTGTCAAGAGGGCATAAGTACACAACAAGACAATCGCTCATGCAATGCGTATGAAAGATTTATAGTGCAGAGTCTATTGTTTTCAGCCGGAGTAGTAATAAAGTGTAAGTAATTGTAATGGAGCACGGCACTGAATGAATAGGAAAATCCAAGTAAGAAGGTTACCAGTTAAACAACTTACCGCTGCATGTGGATGAGCAGGTGATAGGGTTCGTTGTGAAACTCCACGACCGTGTAATTTATAATGAGCCGATGATCGGCCACGATCATCTGGAGCTGGCATTCCTCCTGTACCAGCAACACCAGATGTCGATGCTCCACGCGATGGGCACGTTTCGCCTACAGGCGATACTGAAGAATACATAATAATAATATGAAATAATTGGCAATTTGATACGAAACAAAGCTTAATGGAAGCTTCTCTTAAATGTCAGTGCCAGAAGACTGTAAATGAACCGATTCCAGTGTATTCGGTATGATCCAATGTAGAGAAATGTTTAAAAAGTTTATATAGGAAGGTTTGAAGAAAGGAGAAATCATTAAAAAGAATCGTAGCTGTCGTGGAATACGTGCCAAAACTGGTCTTCCGACAATTTAAAGCCAAAATAATAGCCAACAAGACAAAGGAACTCCATGGACGAAAACTGCATTGCAACGGTCATTAAACCAAGGAGAAATTCGCTATGAAAACTGAAGTGTAGAGCGAACTCTTCTCGACATTTGATAGCACCACACTGTACTTGGACACCTCCAAAATACGGTATCACCCCTAACTTTTATTTATTTATTTATTTATTTATTTATCAACTTCTACACTCAACTGAAGGCAATTAATGGTGAAATACAGGGCAGTAATCAACAAGGAGGGCAAGTCGAAGAAGACACAAATCAGACCGCACTCAATCAATACAATCAGGACACGGTATCACAATTAGTAGCTATTATTTAATTATTAAATGATTTATAGCCTCACTCGAAAACATTTAATTGTAGAAGGGCAGAAACTGAGAAAAAGATGGACGAGCCAGTATCAAGGGATACAGCACTGATGCGATGTCGCTAGAGTGACCATTATTTACTCATTTATTTATTTACGTATTTATTTATGCAACCTCTCGATTACGTCATCATCGAAGGCAACTTTGATAGCAATCTACAAAAACAATAACTCAAAGATTGTAATCTTCAAACTGTTCTCAACGATCTTTCCGGGATACTGTAACAAAATCGTCACCCATCACTTATTTATTTATTTGCCTACTTATTTACATACTCGACTGAGCACCGCTAACGACAAGATCCGGGACAGTAACCAAAAGAGGAACTTGAGCAAAAAGGGAATCAAATCGCCAATAAAGCTCTAACCGCTGGAAGGAGAAGAGTAAAAGTCACTCCGTGATAAAGACAGCTCTGATAAATCTGTTAAAAGTAAAAAAAATAGAAGGAGAAAAATCGAGTTAAGTATGAGTGATAAGTAGAAGTCAGTATGGCGTACGCTGACCTGAACCGCTCATATCAGACCACAACAATGAAGGAATATGTATGTCAATTGTATAATTGCCCGCCTATGGTATGTATTGACCAGGCCGATGGCAAATAGACGTGGAATCAGAGTTGGACTAACGAGCCAATGTGGGTTCTATCGAGAGTACGACGACGTCGACAAACGGACGACGTAATCGTTATGACTATCAGATGACACACACACACTCACACACATAGACCATGTAACCCTATCCGGACACACCTATGCCATCTATATGGACGGCTACAGGTCAAGAATATGAAAGTNCAGGCCGATGGCAAATAGACGTGGAATCAGAGTTGGACCAACGAGCCAATGTAGGTTCTATAGAGAGTACGACGACGACGTCGACAAACGGACGACGTAATCGTTATGACTATCAGATGACACACACACACTCACACACATAGACCATGTAACCCTATCCGGACACACCTATGCCATCTATATGGACGGCTACAGGTCAAGAATATGAAAGTGCCAGCATCACTGTAAACAAGCCGCAGAAATCCTCACTGATGGCTCGAATTGGCTCATTCAGAGCCTACCAACACTGACTGAGCCAGTCCAAGCTAAACTACCCGCCTCGAACTCAAATGTGAAACTATTCACCTGAAACTTTGCCAAACCCTGGATTGACTACACAAAATCACTCCATGTATGTAGGTTCACTGACAGGAAACTAGGTGGTGATAGGCACAGGTAGGGCAAATCCGAGTAAAGATGGAAACCGAATCGAGGATCCAATTTCGCCCGAACTAAACAAACCCTTCACCCTCTGACGCCGGCCAATTAGTACCAGGTTGGTCTCAAGCGGCAATGACTTGTACATCGGTTCTCATAAGTCAAGATTTTGGCCAGACATAGATTCGGCAGCCCCTCCAGCTCCACAGACAGGTCATTTGGGACGAATACATGGCCTGCTTCAAGGTTATGAAGTACAGTTACCACTAAAGCCATGGAATCGTTGATGGGTTTTCTGAATAGAGGGCGATCGGTTCAGGACTCGATCACTGGACCGTACGTGTCGAAACGGCGGTCAGTGCCTCTCATGCCAATTGTTGAAGTCAGCCTGTTAATTCGAAGACCGAAAACGCAGTCGCAACTTTAATGAATCCGCCATGCTTTCAACGTAAAGCAATAATGAATCCCTGTATTTAGGAACATAATCATCAAACAGGTGTTCATGGTAGATTTTTTTTNTTTTTTTTCGAGTTCAGTTCATTGTCTGAGGACAATTTTTTAAATTTTCGTATTTTTTTCTGTTCCAGACGGATTACACCGAAAAATAATCTCGTGAAAGGGAGAACAGTGAGAGTGTCTGGCCTTAATTGTCAACTATTAATTGACGTTTCCATTGAATCTTGCTCAAAATCTGAAAAAAGGACCTCTTCCTGTCCAACTAGTAATCTTGAGCAGTATTAGCAAGATGGAGGAGGTGGTGTAATGGCAAACAGGGCGCGCTATCACTCAGGCATGGTTCGGAATCTTATCCTGCATCGATATTTGCCTAATCCAACCGAGCATTCCATTCCTCAGGTGTCTATGAATGGTATCAATTTCGTCTGGGAGGATAAATCCACTGACTTGTGCATCGTCTGACAATCGCAAGTAGTTGTACAGGCCCCTACACAATCAAATCGCTCCTGCATACAAATCTAAATGTAAGTCGAATGCGGGGGCGCATCCCGCAAAGGAGATAAGACTTTATCCTCATCTTTATAAGTTGAGATTATCCTCTTAATCCACTTGGATCCAGGAAATGACTAGTTATCAAAACAATGACATCACTGCTTTGACGGTTTGATAACCAGTAATCCAGTAATTGTGAGCAGTACAAGTTGAGAAGATAGTCAAGTACTGCTTGCAGGCCTATCCTACCATCAACCATACCATTAACCAACTACACTTCAGTATTAGGCCTGGCAAAGAAATTAGGCATCTCCGAAACCGAAACGAGTTCTGATTTACCATTGACCAAGTATGAGCCGTAGGAAGTATCTGGGAAAGTCAAAATTCAATCCAATCAATTTCAAGTCAATTTAATTTGAGTTCGAAAAACCTAATAAAGAGCAATAAGTAGATAAACAGTTCACTTAGACAGAATCAATTTTTGTAATCACTTAATCAAATAAATTACATTTCCTGAAATAAAATAAAAATTATTGATAATTCAATCGAATCAATTAAATGATAAGGGTATGATAGAATGAATTGTCGGGTTCCGTTCAAAGGAGGTGCAAAGTGCAAATCAATTTGATAAATAGTCTTTCCTGTCGATTGTAAATAAGAACCTGATTTCTAGAAGATTCGTGACTCTCAAATGTTCAGATTGAACCAGTCGGTTTTTCTCCTTGCCCAGGTAAAACCCGGACGTTGCAAGTTGATGCGGAAGCGAGGACGCGCTGTATGCAATATTACACCTCGACAATGTACATAACACAAGACGTGTGTGCATGCGAGCAGACCAGAAAACGGCGGAAAACGGAAACCCGACGTTGACAAAGGAAAACACAGAGAGAAAGAACGAGTGTACGGTGAAGCCGGTTGGAGTCCCGAAGCTGTACAGCGGCGCAGAGCTCGGCGGGGGGCGCTTATAGTGGTGGCAGGTTGACGAAGAAATTGAGCCGTTGACAATGTTGCACCTAGCTGACGGCACTGCACATAGCTGGAGCTTGTCACCCGGATCCAAGCTGTTGGTTACACCTCATCGGAATGAAGCAGCAGAGGATGTGGGGCATGAATGTAATCGTCATCGGAGCGCGAAATGGCATTTTCTCGATCAAATACACTCACACATTAGTTGACGTCCTCCAGTCGACCCGTCCGTCCGACCACCACCAAGGCCAGAATCGATCAGTTGAAGCGCGTATGGGAGGGTGAGAATGAATTGAGCATAGTGAGTTTTCGTAGGATCGACAAGCCTCTGGGGACAATTGGTGAATGGACTCAGCAATCATGTGTCTAGAAGGGCCATCTCCCTGAAGACTCAACGACATGAATCAAACTGCTCTCAAAATGGTGCCGGCAGCGCAGAGACTAATTCTCGGCTTTACAACTTCAGTTCCGATCGGAAATTTTTATAGGGACCTACCCATGCGCCTAGGAAAAAAAAGAGGGGCAATCTGAACTCTCTATCCGGCATTCACGAAAAATTGGAAATCAGCTAGACCAAAGTCCTGAGATTCATGAATTGCTGGTTAAGGACTCAAAAACCCTTCTTCTCCTGCTTGGGCCAGGTAATCAGCACCAGAAATGTATCAGAAGGTAAAATATTGAGAGCAACACTGCTCTTGAAACCGTTGTGAAGTCCAGGCATCCCATACAATTCTCCAACAATCCTGGACAGAAGCCGAATGCGAAGCCCATTCTTCAGGTTTGCACCAATGAAGGGAGGGGGGACCGCTCCATCCTCTTCAACGCTCTATTTACTGCCCAAAACTAATGTAAACAAGTCCTCCTGATACCACCCAGACACATCATTGCACTTTTCTCTTCAAAACTTTACAAAGGAGCCAATCCATTGAGCGCTCTGTTTTTCCTGCCTTCAGTTTCCTAGACTAAAAGCAAGCCCGCCGTCATGAGGACAAACCCTCAACACTGCCAATCAATCTCTTTGCAGTAAAGTAACACAGCAACGATTCAATCAGAATAATGGCTTGTCGCGGTCGATCCATCCTACTAATGTACCCCCAACGAATCCAATTGATGACGGGGGTTTTCGTAACAATACCGTCAGCAAATGGCCACGAGGACACGGTGATGGTTCCACTACAGTGTACGCGGGGTAGGGACAGGACAAAGGATGATGCGGACGTGAAAGGTCGACAGACCAGTCCCGTACTATGGCGAAAACGATACTCATTTCATCTTTCACTCATTCCTGCCATCATCTGTGTATGTCGAGGCCTCAATGGAGGGTCGAGATGGAAAAAAAAGCGACGGAGGACCAGTTCTGAAGAGCTGCCATCCGCCAACGCCGCCGCAATTCTTCTGCTGGCAATTATACTACTATTGTGCTGTTTTTGAATTGAATCGTAAAAAAAGCGGTCTA
>UZAF01020350.1:0-18413 GCA_900617895.1 Haemonchus placei | reverse complement strand
ATCTACTCTGAATTCGGCCCCAATGATAGGCGCTAAAGTCGTTCAAATCGTTACGAACTTTGCCACGAGCATCCTCGGACGCACGACTTGACACATGCCTTACCAGGAGCAATCGTTTAAACGATGGGTACACGGCCAGGATTTCGTAGCCTCACTCTTCCAGGTCGAAAAACATTTGAACAGTCTTAGGAAAAAATGATGGGGTAAGAAAACTGTCACTTCAGGTTCTGATTTGGGCCACCCAACATCAATTGGTATTAACAGTTTGAGATCAGGCGTAGAAGCAGTAACATCACAGAGTCGTAAGCTGATGATCGGAAATACCAATTCCTCATGAAACACAAGGAATTGTGTAGAATGGTTAAAATACTTGTGATGGTGCCAGCCAGTACAACTGCAGAACAACACAGCAGAGTTGAACAACTTCATCGAAAACATCTGAATATGAGTGCACATATATTGGTTAATATCATGACAACTATCATGCTAGTGTAATACTGAAAATAAGCACATGCTAAGCATTTGCGACAGTAAGGAGAAGAAGAAAAATGTACAAAGTGGAAAAATAACAGGCTAGATATAAACAAGATCGCAAATTGAAATTTTTCGAGTAAATGTTGGAGTGAGTAACAACTGGAAAAAATAATATCGAAAACAATGAAAAAGCATAACAACTTGCTAGCCGTAAGCCATTAACGACAAGGATCATCAGTGAAGAAAAGCTTTATCAGCAAATAGTTTCATACTGCTTTCGTCCTAGATATTATGCTGAGGCAAGTATTACTAACTGTGAGAACAAAATGACAAAATCGACATAGATGTTAAAAAGATTAAATTTTTGACACTAAAACACGTACGCTAACAGAAAAACAGAGCAATCCATGCTACCAAAGCAAAAAAAAAATAATCAAACATTTCGCATTTTCAGTGGACGCTTGGTCACAGTACGAGACTTTTCAACGGATCGAATTGGTGAATCAACACCACTTTCAGGAGTATTTTTTGAACCTGACCCTTCTCCAGTGTTTTCCGCAGTACCCGCTCGCTTTTTTCGTAAAGGAGATTGCTGATAATTATTTGAAGTGAAAACGCGCTTTTTCGAAGACGCTGTGGATTTTGTACTTTCGAAAGAAAACTTCTTCGGTGGGCCCAGTGGAGTACTCGTGAGTAGAACGACTCCCGAATCATCTTTCTGCTTTTCTTGTTCCGATAGTGAGCGCTTTCGAATCTTTATGGGTGATCCTCCCCATTCGTTCAGGAGGGAATCAGCGAGTGACATGTTGACCTTCGCTTCTTCTACCTAAATAATTCTATCACTCTAAAGATAGGAATTTTCTCTAGAACAACGATTAGTGATTTTGCTTTTTTTTCTTGTTCTATAAAGGAAAAAGTATTCAAAACGCGGGGTAATTATGTTTAATTCACTATGGATAACGGCACCTCGATACAGATTAATTTCAGCTGGAGCGTCAAGGAATGGGCTTAAAAAACTACAAACAGCAATGAATATGGACGATGATAAGAACAAATCATGAGGAGCTCCTTCTATGTGAAAGGTATGCAAAAGCGGAAAATGGGGAAGCAACAACGAGTGCCGCCCTCTGATCTGAAACTCCTAATTAGGGTGCACAGCGGGTGAAATAATATAACCCTTTTATCACAGCTAAAGTAATTCTGAACAGAAAGGCTTGAGTATTCTATGAACGTACCACTGACATTGACTCGTTCATTCCCTCCTCCAGGAACTTCTCTATTGAATCCGAATCGCTTTTGTATAGCGGACTGACTTCTTTTTTAGATTGGCGGCTTTTAGGTCTTACTTCCTTGACCGGTTCTTCTTGCAACTCCGATGTATCTACAGTCTTCAACAGAAATATTAAAGATTTTGAACAAACGGCTGATGAATTGAAGAAATGTACAGTTCCTATGCTTACCTCAAGCGTAAGATCGAAATTTTCTGCACTCTCAATTTCTGCGGCAATCATGCTCATCTCCGCAATGTCATGTTCATCCATTTCTGGCATCTGTTTTTCGCGAGAGCTTTCTCCAGGCCCACCACCGCTGGTTTCCCCTTGTGGTGCGACATCAGGGGGAACACCTCCCAGCTCATTACTTGCGTCACTTTCGTCATCCAAGGGACGATCCTGAAAGAAATCAAAAAAAAAAATAGTTCATCAATTTTGGTTAACCTAGAGTTTTCTGAAATAATCCTCATTTTTGCCTCTCTGGGCCGAGGAACTTATTATTTGGGAAACTGACACAGGAAATAAGTTCAAAAAATTACCTTTTCGCCGGAAGGGCTTTGTACTTGATGGTCACCTTCGGGTTCATCTAATACAGCCCTTAATTCAATGCTTGCGTCACTGTCGTCCTCCATGTAACAATACTGAAATGATGAGAGTAGTTGAGAAAATCAAGTATTGAAATGTATTCTATGGCAATACGAATAGGTTTGATCCATGATCCAGTTTATTCTGAACAATTTTTTGCGCACGCTTCCTCCCACCACATTAAGTTACCTTTCCGTCCATGACATTCTACACCTACTTCAACTTCACCTGTCTCAAAATCGAAGGTATGGTTCATAAAATGATATGGATGCATGAAAAGGGTCATATGGGCTGCCTATTTTATTTCCATTTTCATTTTCCCATGAAAAAAATCGCTATGCGTGGCGCGTTAGTACCACCGGCCTTTCCAAAGAGAAGCTAATCAATAGGTACGATGTAAATCATCGAATAATCCAATACTTAGCACCGATATGAATCCAACTGTTTTCGTGTAATTCCTGGCGCTCTAGTGGAATAATAAACTATATGATTGCAACACAAATACGTAAGTATGACCAAGTAGGAAGCAATATAAAGTCCAATGAATGATAATTACAAAACCATAATATGGGATAGGTACAAATCACTAATATTGCTCACATAAAAGCAGTCAAACAATTGAGAGTTAATGTATTCAAGCCAACACGACGAATTTTGAAAACAGGCCATTGGCGCGTCGCATGCTGCGACCGCTGCGCTACGTCGACTCGTGTTTGGAGCGCCTTATCTCTCAAACGACCGAGTGTCTGCCTGGTATTTCCCCATGTCACTTTTCAAATTCATCGTTCAATGATTCGACGCTTATTTGCTGGCAATAGTACTCTCAGATGACAATTTATGAGTTGTTTGACTGTGCATAGTATCTTTAAGGAGTCAAGAAGAATCCACTCTTCTTCCACAACTAATCATTACCCCAGAAAATCAATAATTTCATTTGGTATTTTGCATACTATGTACATATGTATTTACCTAGCTCTTTCTTTTTTGAACGTACTGACTAGTCTTGATTGACCACAAATGACTTTTCTGTTTGAACTACGTTCTTGTACCTGTACCTCAAGTAAATAGACAAAATCTATCAGCAGTTTGCCTAGGTGTTGACAAATTTCGGGACGATCGCTGAAAAAAGACAATGTTAATGGTAAGTGCAAGGCTGTTGCAATTTAGATTGAAATCGAACAAACTTTTATGATTTTACTTTTACTACGATTTTCACTGTTTACCTCCGAATGTCAGTGGAATCAGTACTGAAGGCTTTCTTCCAAAATTCTGATGTTCACAGCTTTTGCCTGAAGCTCAATTCAGTTCTAGTTATCTCTCCGATCTCACAATTCTATCCCTCTTCTATCCGGTTGTTCCAATTGTTTAAGTAACGTAGTGTACTGTAAAGTCCTGTCCAGAAAAACAAAGATCATGTGTAGGTATTCCAATGATACGGCCCAGGTAACGGAACTTCTCCCCTATCGCGGCATTCTCCCTTGCGGCATGCGGCAAATGTCACTGCAATTACTGTACTCACCCCGCCTCCCCGCCAATCGATAGGACGCGATATTTTTCGTTGGTTGCCTTGCTTTTCTATTGGATTTGGTCGTTTTTTCTTCTGTTTCTTTTTCGTTTTCATGTTTATTAGACTTGATTAATTAAAATGACTCCTCCTATGTAAGCGGCGATCGAGACTGCATTAAAATAGAAGAAAGCGGTCAGTCAATTCAAATAATTAAAGGACTCCCTACCTTACAAATTGCGCGCTCCAATCCTCCATCGCAATCATGCGATACGCGGCGGGTGCGGCGTGTGCGACGCCGTGTCAAGGGAGAAGTTCCCGAACCCATGCGGGCCTTTGAGAAAGCAGTTAGAGCATGATAAGTAAATCGATTTTCATGTTTATTTAGTGGGAGTGTACGAGTAAATCGACATGTACCGGTTTCTAAATTGGATTCGAGAACTCCGAGGACCCGTCCTTTTCGTAAGGCCCGCCCACAACGTGGGCAGCACCTTAGTTATTTCTGATCGCATAAAAATGTCATAAATAAAAAAGTGGATTCCTAGATTCTTTCTGCTTAACAAATGCTGTCAAGAATGACAGCAATTCTCAAAAAAAAAATCAAATTCTTACGGATGACTGTGTGGAGATGTAATAGCCCACGCATTTGAGTTCCATTCAGATTGCCAGTATTGCTTGATTTCGTACTTGGCTTTTACAGTGACATTAGAGAGACGGCCGGTTTACAAACGGTACTCTTATCCTTCTCGGCGAAGCCGGCATCAATCAATAGATAGGTGATAGGGGGTGTGGTGCATTAGGATCGAAGTTGTCGTGTCGCGGCGAGAGAGACTCCGCGCGTGGAGGGATGTAGCGGAATGCAGCAACAGGTAAGAAATACAGGAACAAAAAACCTAACAGAAGAACCATGCCCACAATAGTGATCGCATTAAGATTGAGCTGTATAGCTATAGATATAGTTGTAGCTGAAGAACGCTAGAGCTGTAATAACGGCGCAGCAAATGGTCCGCGAAGGCCGCGTGCGGCGAATCGATTACACAAGACTCCCGTCTCCCCATGATAGGTCGGTATGGGCATGTTGATTAGAGGTTCGATCTCCTTTTCATGATTTAACACTACTGCTGCCTGGTTTTAAGCCTGTTAAAATAAAACTACATAAAAATGGAACGAACAAATATTAAATTCACTCTGAATTCACACTTTCTCAGTTTTACAATTCTAAATGATTTGACTCGATCCATGGCTAATAACATAGAACAAAGTCTCTTGATCATAATTCTAACATATTACGCAAAATTTTAGTCGATCAAGGCGAGAAACGGTACAATATTTCATACTGTTCGACCGCATGATGAAATCATGATATTTACAGATGCTAGACTGGAATTTTGTGAGGAGGGAAATCTTGGTGAAAAGCCACTTTATCACAAAACAGCGATACAACAAACATTGAAGCAATAATATCTGCTAGAAAAATCACGATTGCAGTGGCCAACAGAGGGCAGTAGAGCGTCTCCTGAATCAACATCAAATAGATGGTTAAATACATGTACTTCATAGTTAATCCGGCAAAGGGCCCAGCTGATCGAAAAACCCCACTTGTTAGGGGGAGGGGAGTCTCAACGGAAGGTGTTTTTTCCGAATATTTTTCTGCGAATGAGTCTACTCAGTTGGCACACATCAATGATTACCGGGTGTGGTGCGTTAGTAACGAAGTGGTCGCGTCGCGGTGAGAGGGGCGTCGCGCGCGAAGGAATGTAGCAGTATGCAGCAGTAGGTAAGAAATACAAGAACAAAAGTACTAAAAGTAGAATTATGCATAAGTTAATGATCGCATATCAATCGAGCTGTATGAAAAACGCTAGAGCTGTAATAACGGCGATGCGAAGTCCGCGACAGCCGCGTGCGGCAAATCGATTACCCGAAATCGTTCCTAACGCCCGTCTCCCATGATTACCAGGTCTCTGAGGTATTGTACTGGCTCTGTAAGTCAATTTGAGGAAATGAACCCATTCAAAGAGAAGGTACTGTACACCATCACTTGTCTTCCTCGGTGCTTGGTTGTAGACTTCATGTACCCTGTACCGAACAGTTAATAGCAGCATAATGTGGCACATGCTCTATCCGTCATTTCTGTACAGACGTCCCTGTCCGACTACAAGCTGTTAGCAGGTGAAGAATCGAAAGTAAGTGGGTGCACAAAAGACTTAGGAGGAAAAGGAAATGACTTGAAGATCCAAAAAATTACCTCGGTAACAATAAATCTCTCACGAGGCCTCGCAGATCATTTTGCACCGAACCTGCATGTATAGTAAAAAGTACATGACTAATTCATTTCGCGGAACCCACCCGATCGGAAGTTGATCGTTTGCGTAAGGCATTTGTTCTGAAAAGACAAACGAAACGTTTACAGAACGATTACGTGAACAGTACCTGATTTCGGTGAGTAGGAACCCCTTCTTTGTCAGATGTCGTGGGACTTAGCCACTAGGTTTCTTTGGAGCATTGAAATCCTTCAGCATACATGTGCATGCTACAGGCAGCTGACGGTCCAGGCAGGTTTGGCGGATTGGGTGGACAAAGTTGCCTTTACGAGAGCTGGCTGGCTAGGATACAAAAACCACCGTGAGTTGGTACTACATGAAAAGTAGAAACACATACATTTAGAGCTCTAGTAAGTAGGTATTGTAAAAAGTTAAGAAACGCAGACACACAAAGTGACGACCGGCGATGTCGCGCGGGAACGCCGAAGTAATCGATTGGGGGTGTTACGAAATACCCCTACGCTAAACTATATACAGTACAATATCGATTTTTACGTAAACGATTTGGGAGGGGTTAAGTATAACTGAAAATTATTGGATTGACTGAAATTGTAGGGTGGCTTGAGATCACAAAGCAAGTTTGATTATATACACCTTGCTCTCATACCCGTGCCGCAATAAAAGCATGAGTTCTTCTGATAGAAAAAAGTCAGGAGCTAATGTCAAGAAAAAGTTGACGCTGATCGACGGACTCGAGTCCATACTGCTTTACAGTAGCTTCTGAGAAAATGTGCTTCCTGGAAGGTTGTATTTCTTACGCCCCGCCCCTTCACGATAAAAAACTAAACAAATGAAGTATAAGGACAGTTATAAATAGACGATATGCTTAGAGATTACCGCAAATGGGAATAGGCGAATAGTTCCATCAGGCATTTTGGAGAAGTGTGCTGAAAAACATCGTCGGTGACATAAAATCTCCGCCACATGCAAAGGTGCATTGCCGTCTGAAATCAATATATCGAACGCATAAGTCTCCCAATAAATCCATGCCTGAACTGAGGGACAACGAAATCTATAGCAATAGGAAAGTTTAATAAAGAAAAACAGTCGCACACGCATGCACGACCGGTCGCGCAAAATGACTCTCATCGATTGACGCCTTGAGCGCGTCCTAGTATGTCTTCATCCATGACTTCACTTGACTTCCTCTTAAAAAAGTCATGGTAATATAATTATCAGAAAATACAAAATCTTACCTGCGACGTTACTTCCGTAATAAGAAGACGATCTCGGGTAAAATGAAATCGATAAAACAGATCAACAGGGCATCTTGATCTTGGCCTCAATCCGACCAAAAGGGCGAGAATCAGATACATATTGAGTACCGATCGAAAAAAAGAGAGAAAAATCCGGAGGCTTCATAGGCCGTCTGCGAAAGCGTAAAAGAGAAGGAAGGGAAGGTAGGAAGGAGGGAACGCTCTTTTCCAATGGCCAAACTACATACTTCTTTACATTCCATATCCTAATACAGTATGGGTATGCAAAGAAGCACGAAGTCTGAAGCGTATGGATTACCAAGAGCGATGGAAGGAAGGGGAAGGGAGAGGGGGCAACCGATCAATCGACTGATCGATAATGGCGAAGAAGCAGAATGGCGAGAATAGCAAATAGGTTGATGGATAGCGAATCTGAAAATTACTGAAAGACGTACCGTAATCTTACTTGACTGAAGTCAGCGTTGAGGCATCGAGCGGTATGGCGTCGCGGGCCGTCGTTCCCTCCGCGTTTACGTCGTCGACGTCGGACGCCGTCCGTCAACGCTGCTGCTGTCGCTGAGTGTCGCTGTATTAATCATCGCCGCCCGTATAGCGTCAAATTTCTGAACAACAATACTCGATTCGGGCCCCGACCATCACCACCACCGACCCCCTTTACAGAGGCCGAGGGGCCGAAGAAACTCAATCAGCAACTGACAGATAACCTTTGAAGTTACCATATGACCAGATGTGGCGAAGCGGTGGTGGCGGCGGCTCGGCGTCGGCGGCGGCGGCGGTAGATGAGGCAAAGAGTTCGCGACAATCACGATGTTGCAAACCACAGCTAATTTCATCGCTGTAATCACTTTCGATGACGAAAGTATACAAAAAAAAAACATCTGAAAAGACCGGATTCCACCAGTGTAAACGTCAAGATGCCGACCTGAAAGTATCGCGGCGGGACTTCGCACAGTAAGAAGGCTACCTAAGACAAGCCGCAAGTCAAATTTCCCAGGCATCCGTCAGGAACCTTCAGGGGCCGTAAGGTATGCTCCCCCGAACAGGGGAGTGTCCTCTTCCCGGTAAGGTATGCTCTCGGGGAGTACAGAGAGAGAGAGAGACCCGAATCGGGGCGTCCCAGCCCCGGACAGGAGAGCATACCTTACGGCCCCAGACCCAAGGTGACCCTATCTGGTCCTACAACGAATTCTAGCTGGAAAAGAGGCGAAAAGGCCGTTTCCGTTACACGTAATCCCTCAGGACCATTTGGTTTGGCCATCAGGTGGGCCTGATGAGTTTTTTGGAGGTGGAGGTGACTTCGCTAAAGAGTCCCAATGCATCTAAAAATCTTTAAGCGGGCACCCANAGATGATAGTTTATCGAAGAGGTTTCTTCCACGGGGATGTCGTCCCAGGGGGCTCCATACTTCACCGTAGGAACAACTGCTTTGAACAACTGTTTCTAGAGTTTTTAAAAATCGGGAATGAATAGAAATAGTAGAAAAAATAGTTTTTAGAGGTTCCGTGAGTTGAGAAAATGGATAGACACTGGAACTTACCCGGACCATATGTCCAAAATCATTCCCGTATCGCTCCATTTGAAACTTACTGCCCCTAAATTAGCAGAACCGAGAGTTTCCGTCAAGCAGTTAAATGCTGAGTGAAACGGCAATTATTTTTAAATTCGAAATAGCAGTTTTTCCATTGCCGGCCTGTTTCCGTGATTTTCCACTTACAATTAGACTAAATAATATCGTAAATTCCCATAACCATTTCTAAATTGTCTCGTTCAAAAGACAATTGTCTTGACCATGGGGGGTTAAATTGGTGTATCGGGATTGACGGGACATTTCAATGATGCGAAATCGAGGCCTCGGCCTAGGACGATTTAGGTCTAGGAGAGGTCGACAATAACGTCCCTTCGACAGCAATAACAACGGAAAATCTCATTTTTACCGAAAAGATGGATTGAACCTCGTCAATCATCGGGTTTGATAGGTCTGATAGGTCAGAACATGGGAAGGGATCCACAGATCAGCTCGACCTTACACCTGTCCACCACTCTTAGAGAGTGAGGCTTTTTCTTGATTATTACTACAGTTTTACCACAAAAGTAAGTCTCAGAAAGTGGAAGGTTTCCAGATTGAAATGGAAGGCTTAAAGGGGAAGAAGGAATGGAGGGCTGGCGGTTAAAGAAGCCGAGTTTCCCTTGATAGTGAGGGGATCAACAGGTACATTTAGCCTTTAATGTTGGTAGAGTTTTTGCCGAAGAGAAATAAATTAATGGATAAAAATAGAATTTGAAAAATATCATGACTGTGCAAAAGTGACCAGAAATATTTCGTTTGCAGTTCGAAGAGGAGAATTTTCAAGGAAAAATCCAGTCATAGCCTTCTCCAATGGCATTTTTGATGGAAAAAAGGTGGAAAAAAAAAGATTCAGAGAGGAATACGGAAGAAATCCTTGGAAGGAAATGACTCGTGAATATCCGCTGTCGAACTTGATAGAAGCATCAGAGGGATTCGTGGATTTCGCCATGAACCATCCCCCTGGACTAGTTCGCTCCTACGGTTCATTACACTGGTAGGCCGTAATGAGAGGGAACCCTCCTTTTTCTCTTTACAACATCACCTCTCTCCTCAGGTTCTAGCCAATAGACAGCTTGGAAAGAACCGGTAGGTGAGCCCATTCGGATAAGCCATGCATTTGGACTTCTCTGATATTGAGGGAGTTCACGAATGAGTCAGATGCCTGCACTGACGACCAGATGGCAGCGTTCCACCATTGAGCTATTGCATTTGCACATTCAATAAGAGATATTGATCGATTTGATGTCGCAGACAGAATTCGATCCATTGAATGCAGCAGCACATTAATCAATCCACCAGAACTGCAAATGACGATGTCATAAAATGTCTGGAAAGCTCTGGAAAAAGTCAATGATGGGTCATTACAGCCACTGAGAAGTGCTCAAGAGAAGGAGTTGGGGAGAGTACAGAACAAACAGATCAGGCCCAATGGCGACCATAAAGCGGACACATTCGCCAGTGTCAGTGACGCATCACAGACAACGAACGACGACGGATCCTAAGTGTATGCTGCAAGCTTTGGGGGCTAGGGGGCTTTGGTGTGCTGTTACGCTTTTACAACGTCATTTACAGCAGTGGTAAAAGCGCAAGCAACAGCAGTGGCGGGCGTGAGTGGGTGGAGCCGTGGGGTGGTGGGTGTAGGAAAGGAGAGAGGAACCACCGTGGGGCGATATGCAACTGCTAGCTGGCCGTGCATACACCGGGACAGAGAGGAGAGGCGGCAACGTTTGGATGCGCCTCCGATCGCAGCCGAACGAACGCACTTCCGCCGCTGCCGCAGAGCAAACGACGACGAGCGATCCGTCGTACTGCTGCTACTGCCTCCTCCTGCTGCTGCTGCTGCTGTTGTTGTAACAAGCACCACGCTCAGTGGATAGAAATAGATGAGGATCAGCGCTCGTCGACGGCAGAGGCACATACACATTGGTTTTGGTCGGTCTCGTCGTGGGGCACTGACCGGCTTAACTCAAGTAGAAGGCGTTCGTCCTTGGAATGTGCCTCGAAATACCCTGAAGAAAGATTTAACAACACAACTGTGAACTTGCCAAGTGTAACAATCGTTTGACGAAGGAGTTCGACTGTCCCAGAACGGGGCACGAGCTCTCTGAGAACGTTGATCGCCTCTGTAGCTACCAGGGATGGAAATGGCGAATCGATAACGAGGAATCTACCCATCTAAATTTAGCGAGAGTCAACTATTTTTCCCAAGTCTCATTGCAAGGGACACATAGGTCGTTCCAAAAGTATGGGTTCTGGGAGATCTTTCAGTGTGGGCCCGAGAGCTTTGTTAGTGACCTGTAAGCGGACAAACTGAGTAGGTTATCGTTGAGTGGGCTGTTTGCGATAGTAGTTATACTGCCGATCCTCCCTTCATGTTGCTGACTTAGGTCACAGAGGTTGGTTGGCTCGACGTGGCAGTACCTCCACCAGAGTNGGAGATCTTTCAGTATGGGACGGCGTCAGTGTGCCTGAGAGCTTTGTTAGTGACCTGTAAGCGGACAAACTGAGTAGGTTACCGTTGAGTGGACTGTTTGCGATAGTAGTTATACTGCCGATCCTCCCTTCATGTTGCTGACTTAGGTCACAGAGGTTGGTTGGCTCGGCATGGCAGTACCTCCACCAGAGTCATGGCTACAAAGGGGTTCAGATTCTGGGTGATCAGTCGGAACCTAAACTCTGGAGTCGCTACAGTTGGCTTTACAAGAGTCATACTGACCGGTCTTTCTGGAAAAGCATTCCACGTCCGCATAACACGAAGACGTAGAAAACGTAAAAAACTTTTAAAAACTTCCAAAAATTCGAGCTCGATAGCTTACGGTTCTCCGAAAGGACACTGTGCGTGGGCGTAGATGGTGAATCAATGTTTTGCATGAGCCGTGGGTGACCAACTTTGGTAGGAGCTTGCCCCATGGCTAGTAGGGGTAAGCCGCTACCTAACATACACAGGATAGAACCGAAATAGATGTGAGGGGACATACCGGAGAAATACGGTTGGACACACCATCCTGCTAAAGAAAGGGCTGCTCTGAGTTTTGCTCGATGCAAAACTGCAGCCTGGTGGAGAACAAAATCGATTTAAAAATAATTCAGTCCAGAGGAAACAATGGAGTTGTAAGTAGCGAGAGGATACTGCCCCGCTAGACCAGTTCGTACGAAAGCTACCCTGTCCACCGTAGTTACCTGGACTCTGAAGTGAAACTTAAGTTCTATAAATTGCTGGGTAAGTCAGACCAGTCCTGGGGAAGGGGGAGAAAAGAATGAAACTTTGGCTAATGTTAGGGAGAAGCATAGTGCACAGTCCTCACTAATCTTAATAGATGCTGAGAGCATGAGGCTGTCAGGCAGGCCTTATCATTGGAGAATGGGTAAAGACTGCCCGAGCGAAGCCAGACTGGGAGCCCATACATCTGTCCCACAGTCAGATGAGGTCAAGTGTACAGGTCGCCCTTCAACGTACGGATATCCAAATTGTGTGGCTTGTGCAATCTTTTCCACAAAGTTCATCTCGATCTCTCCGGGAGTGTAAAGCTTCGTAACACATCGTGGCACGACGGGCAAAAGGCAGAGGGGGCGAGAGGAGGCGGGGCCAACAGGCACAGCTTCATCAACGTCTTTTTCTCGATCGATAAATAGTTTGGACAGTGAGCACGTTGTGATGAACCGAGTAGAAGGTCGAACTCACAAATTGTACTTGTCAGAGGAAACCTGAGATTTTGGATATACTGGAGATTACTGTACATTGGCATCGAACGACAAACAACTGAAGGTTGAGGTATTGGGATCAAAATAGCACATCGTCGATGGCGGGTTGTACTTCAAGGCAGTGGTAGAACGACTGAGTCAATAGGGAGCGTTAAACCACGGAGGAGGTGGGAACGTCGAAAAATGAAAATGATTCATTCCGTTCATCACCTCGTTGAATAGGGAGCAGACAAATCTGAGAAGTGATGGGTCAGACCAAAAAGGGTAGAGAAAGTTTTGAAAGAACGAAAAAAAGTTTCTAGAGATCCACTTTGACCCTCGTATTGGAGGAATAGGAGGGGGGAAAAGACTGGAGCAGGCTGGCCCAAAGAAAATTTTAGTACATCATCTTTGCCTAAAACCGTTTCCAAAAAGAAGGAGAACTCAGCGGGCCAACGTATGGGTACGCCACGTATCGGCATTTCTCCAGAATCGAAAGATTTCGAAGGCATTAATTCAGGCACTATCTGGTACCTGGTTCATAGGGGATGGCAAAAGATAGAAGTCGAAGGCATCGATTTAGGCACCTTCCGGACCCTGATTCACAAGAAGTGGCAAATCATCGAAGAGGTAGTGAGCTCGATCCAACTGAGTGAGTACTAAGCTCAATTCTGACCGCAGGATCAAGCTGGGTAAAATCCTCAGGCTTAGTCTGGCAAGTAGGAATGTAAAGGGGACGAAATAGGGAAGACCTTAGACCGTAACTGTAGCAAGTGTATTTATAACAGGCGACTCAGAACAGACCACAGGTATGGTATGTGATTAATAACACACCCGAAATAACCTTACTGTGCCACATCTGGCCGCCTCATGCCAGCAGCCGCCCAACCAGACACTGATACGAGTAACCTTTTTGGGTTGCCGCCCAGATTTGGCACTCAAGGTTCAACAGAATAGCTCGCAAAGGAAGAATTGAGAAGTATGACTTCTCTTCAGGAGACTGTATTCTCCCGTTCCTCCGTCAGCAGCGGAACGTCTCATGAATGACTACTGTTGTGCGTCTTTTCATTCTCACGAAATGACACAATCACCACACATAAGTCTTACTCACCTACTGACTCTGTGCAAGAATAATTGCAGTATGCAGTATACTCAATGACTCATTTTCAAGAAATACCTCTCCGATCGATTGGAATCGGTTGGATCAAAGAAGTGGGAGAGAATCAAAGGGGTTTCTCGGGAACACCCGTTCACCTCTGCGATTACTACCGAATGTCGAATATATCGTGGACTGCTCATCTTCAACTATCTAAGCCTCCCCTTGAACGCTTCCCTAATTATATTATCGCCCGGAGAACATCGAGTTAAATCAAATCTCGAAAATGTTCAAATTTAGCCAAAACTCAGAGAAAATCACCCCAATCACCGTCCTGCTCAGGCAACAAACCTCATGGAAGACTTGGATTCATTACCATGTATCCACCACGATCGCAAGATTATTGTATCATTCATATGCATGGACAACAGTTTTAGCTTTCCGTCTAGGTTATATAATTCCGTTTCATGTGTCCTTTCCTAACGAGGAGCGATTCTAAGGAGGGGATACGGGCGTCTTTAAGATAGCCTTATGATTCTCGATCTCCCCACAGAATACACAACAGGAAAACAGCAGGAAATCCGTGAAGGAACTATGAGGTACAGGAGCGCCGTAGAAGATTCTAAGGTCTCTCTATCCATCAGAAATTCAAGGTTAAAAGGGCTCTGAGGAAAGAATCTCAGGTGGACGTGAAGAGCAACTCACCACAAGGTCTTCCTGAGCACTGACGACTAGGCAGATGTGAACGGATGAGTTCGTTCAAAGTGGGAGCGGTCTGCCAGTGGAAGAACTTGAGCTGGGACCGATCATTAGTGGCTGATAAACATCAGATCAGCTTATAAAAGTTGCTGAATGGGATGTCATGAAGAGGCGTGATAAGGATGGAGAGGGACGATGACGATGGCGGTGGTGGTGGTGAAGAAGCAACGACCACGACGACGATTGCAGTGGTAGTGAAACGAAGACGGCGACGACGACAACGACGGCAAGGAGGAGGTGGAGCTGTTGCAATAGCAGCAGCAGCTACAGCAGCTACAGCTGGTCGTCAAGAAATAGCACATCGAGTGAGGTGTAGTGCACAGACTCGATCGGCACCGACCACGCCTCCACACGTACATACACACACATACATACATACACATACACACAATCCACCATCGCCACGACGCCCTCGCGCGTGCCACTGCACCTCTCCCTCGTTTCTTACACTGTGGGAGCTTTAGATAGCCAAATAGACTACTGCCCGAACGATCGGTCACTTGAAATGTTTAGGTGTCCTCCCACAGTATCCTCAATTGGCACTTGGCGTATCAAAATCTATCGTGAGGCAAATTGTGCATTTTTGCGTCGATGCATGTTTTCTGCGAAAAAGGCAGTATTTGGGGCGGAGCTTTCATGATCCCCGAACTTGCAAGTCTTTTTGAGGTTTGGGTTCCTATGTCATAGTGTATGTTGGACTCTATATTTTCGTACATTCGCCTATCTTTACACTGATATTGACAACTTACATAGCCAGCCAGCCAGTCAGCCACCCACCCACTCAAATTGCCCCTCTCGACTCTGATTCTCTAGTCATCCCTGCGTCTCTGACCTCCTTGACTGAAGGGAAAAGCGTGGCCGTTGAGTTGGGTGGCTGTGTTTGAGCACACTCGTCTTCGACTTTGCCAGGTCGAGTACCTCCAATTCCTTGCCTCTCGTGTTCCCCCTCCCCACACCCGCGTAGCACCCCGTTGATATGCGCAAACAGACACGCAAGGCTAGCAAATTTTCTTCTCGTAGGCAAGAACGATGCCTGAATGACTGACTGGCCTAGCTGAAGGTAGAGAAACAGAGCTCGAGAAAGTGCATAGAAAGTAGTCGCGAAAGTGGAGTGTACAGAGTAAGAAGTTTGCCAGCATGGTTGGAATATGAGCACAGTACTGAAAGGGAGACCAGCTGTCCGATTCGACCGATTGGGGCATGCTGGAGGGGATGGCTGTGACGGCGGCATCGGTGCTTTCTGGAGAAGAAAACAGACAAGCAGACGGACTTGGAACGTAGTTGATAGCCATTTTACGGTTCTTCTGATCAACAAGCTGACCAGGCCACATATGGCCCGTGATGGTACTTTGATTACTGGCAGAGGTAGGTCGCCAGGACCACTGAAATCCTTATGAACTTACTTAATCACCGCCAAACTGTTTGTATTCACTCCGAACTCAGATGAACTTACTGACTTGAACATTGCTTAGCCAACACATGCTAACGTGCAGCTCTCATATTTAGTGAAACGGCTATTTCTCAGAAGAAGGGGTGCATGGCGCAATACCAGGACTTGACCTTCGGGTAAGGCAGACCCTACCTTTTCAATTCCATCAGCCCTCTTTATAGGATCACAAAAGAAAGGACCGCAAATGTAAGATCATACCTTCCAGAAAATAGATTGGTCAGGAGAGCGGATTCCTTCGAAGTAACCCTATCCCTCCATCTCCTATAATCCTTCGATTAGCCCCGCACTAGTCCTTGTCTATAAAAATACGACGAACCTTACTTTGACCTTATTTACTTTTGTTGTTATGAGTTGTTTACTTTATTCTGTTTAGTTTTGTTTTATCAATTCTCCGAGATTTCCGGTCGTTCGATACAACACTTTGAATGATCAAGGAATGAACAGGTGGATAAATCGATCTTTACCTGAACCTAATTGATCCCAATTTAATCGATCTCTAATCAAATAGAAGACCCTGATCAATTTCCTTTTGTACTGATAAACAAGCCGATGGAAGGAAAAAGCCGTGATCAAATTATCGTATGAGTCCAGGAATCATCCAATTGCTCCCATATCAATGAAGACTTGCTGACATCATGGCGTAAACAAAATCAAATGATCACACCATTACTTAGAAAACCAGAAAGTGAAATTTAATTAAGACTTTGTTTATTCAGCAATAGTTTTTCAAACTTTCATTTTTCATATTCTGAACACCGCAGAATTTTTTTATCCAAAAAAGTTTATTAAATCTTAATGTTTCTAAAAATTTCCTTATAAATTCCCCCTTGCAAACGGTATGGCTACTGAAAATCTAATTATCTATTCAATAAATGTAACTCATCTGAATTCAATATGACCATTCAAATTATAGTTAGTCGGAAATCCCGCAAAATTTGTTTGACAGTTAAATTTTTTCGACAGAATTCGAAGTTTTTCGCAGAATTTTCGAGAGGGCTCGTTGAGAGATTGGTTTGTGGTATTCAAAAAGATATGATATTTTGAAGAGAACCATACCTCCATTTTATTGACCAACGACTTCTACTTAAATGACCTTTTCTATCAGACACATTGGATTTCCCGACCAACTAATTCATCTGTTGCCAGTTCTATCCTTGAAGATCGATTTATCGTCTATTTCTTTGATCCTGGTTTTTCTTACATTCCGTATACCTTTGGATAAATTCTGCTCATTGAAAGGCACGTTGAACTGGTTTCGTCTAGTTTTGTTAAACACATCCAGGCCACATGGGAAACGTCTAAAGCGTACAATACACACACACTTATACACACACATAGCGATCGCTGAAACTTTGTATTTATTGATCGATGGTGCAGAATGTGTCTATGTGTGTGTGTGTGTGTGGTGATGGTGGTGGAGGGTGAGTTGGTGGGTGTGGGAGCAAACACAAAGGAAGACAGGACGGATGGACGGGGGAAAAGGTTCGGCAGCTCGCTGGACGACGCAGAGGGACGGAGGGCAAGCGATAGTTGGTTGGACTGCTGTCTTGAGGAATCTTGATTTGTCCGAACGTACAGAAACACCACAAAAGTCGGATGACAAACGTTCAAGGCACGGTGATGATCATTCCAGATGGAAAATAATTCAATTCGAAAAACAGAGCGTAAACTAACACGTAAGACTCTCTAGATGAGCCCCTTAAGATGAGTTTCCATTTTAAGCAGACAAGTAATTTTGTCCTGTAGAGGATAGGGAATGTTCAACGGCAATGTACTTGTTGGGATGCGCCATGCACCTAATTTTCGGTTAGAATTGGTTATGTTAACCATGTTACAGGGCAACTGTTGTAGTCTCTTGAGGTCTAACCCCTCCAGCTCCGATCGCGCGATCCTAGAAACAGTTGGACGTTGCTGCTCGTGTTGTTCTTTCCCATTAATAACGATTAAGCGATGACAGCCGGCTTTCCTCCCGGTCTCCGCACTCCCATCATCGAAACCCGGCCTGGGAACCTCATGGGTAGATTTGATAGTAATGATCCAGAAGCTCTATGGTGGTTTGTTGCTTGAAGCCTGATCATGAGCTCCTACATTTATTTCCATTCAATCATCCCCGAAAAGTGTTGCTTTCATCCTACACATTCCTTTAATATACCGTAATACGAACCCATTGAGCTATCTCGGAGAGAATGGAGGCCGGGATGGGCAAGACACGAGGAGCTTCGATCACCGGATCGTGAGCGAGGCAGCGGCACCATATGCCTTTGCTTCATACCTAACCACTGTGGCAACGGTCGCAACTAAACGAAAGTGGTGCTCAAGTCGATTTCTGACAGCTCATCACTCAGAGGCTCTCAAAAGTAGTTTAACAACTGATTTCTCGGTCCTTACAACAACTCTTACTTGCCGGCTGGTTCCCTCACTGAGGCGTCATCGTCATAATTGGAAAGCCCGATGTGTAGTAAAGAAGGATGAAGAGGACCTAGGG
>UZAF01020348.1:0-18417 GCA_900617895.1 Haemonchus placei | reverse complement strand
TCCGCTTTTTAATGCTCAGTTTGCCTACATGCTTTTTTTAGAACAGCCTTTTGCAGTCCCATTCTAAAATGGGGATGAATTAGGCANATGCTAAAGCGACACCTGCACCCCGTGTGATTTGCGAAGCCCACTCATAATTCACGATAAGTACGGGGTATCTAGTTCCAGAGAAACAGTGGCAGCGATATCCCAGATTAGTGCATGATACCGAAAAAAAAAAGACTGACGGCATATTTGGAAAGATGGAAGGCCCTAAGGCAGTAGTAAAATTAGCTAATTGAGCTCGAGGCATATAGCTCGGGCGTGGTGCAGCAGAATCAAAATTGTCGCGTCGCGGAGAGAGAGACGCCGCGCGCGAAGGAATGTAGCAGAATGCAGCAGCAAGTAAGAAATACAGAAGCAAAAGAATTAGTATTAGAATCATGCCAAAAGTAACAATCGCATATCGATTGAGCTGTAGAAAGAGCGCTAGAACTGTAATAACGACGTGAATGGTCCGCTACTGCATCGCGCGGCGAACCGATTACGCGAAACCGATCCTACTGCCCGTTTCCCCATTGAAACCGCCAAACGAAACTAGTCTTAAAACATCATACAGACCATGCAGAGATCAAAATTTTGCGCCTAAGCTGTAAAAAGGGTAACCCTGGGTACCTATCCCTAATTGCAGCTTTTGGTATATCAGATTACATGAACCCTCCTAATCCAATAAGTAATTTAAGGGTAAAATTGTATTGCAATTTTCGATTGCATGATGACCTTTCTCCTTCGAAGAGTTCATCATCAGAGGTCGCAAATCAAACTCGTAGGCTCATAACAAGCGTTGCAGTGGTAGCCAAGAGCCATTGGAAATGCGAAATGTGCGTGGGTCTTGCCGTTTTCTTGAAAGACTCGGAAAGTCTAATTTCTTGCTGTAGTAAATGAGTAGAAAGTAAAGGCCTAAATTTGTAACAGAGTTCACTGAGGATTGTGGGACGCCATCAATCGTGTTGGTAAGGCATAGCTCCAGAAAAACGTTAAAAATGGAATGGAATGTGAGAAATGACGATTGACATGGTCTTTCAGAGCCCCCTAATGTAGCCTGCAGAGCATGGACGTGATGCTTGCAGCTCGGTAGTTTTCTGAGCTTTGTGAAGGCTCTTTTTTGAGAAAGGGGTGAGGAACTAGTGCTTTTAGCGCGATGAAAAATTACAGAATAGTAATGATGGTTGAATAATATGGTGTAAACAGGAGGCACGCAGATGACAGAAGCCACCCTCTGTATGACAACGAACGGCCGTATCCGCATTGAAAGAAGAGGAACAAGGGCATCCCATGATTATATTTTAAAGAAGTAAATCAGGAATGAACATTCATGGGTTCTTATTCATGAAGTGAAGAAATAGGGTTGTTTCCATTGCTGCCCTTAGTGACACTTCCGAAGTGGATGGCCAACATGATCGCTTTGTCCGAGGGAGCAGCTCTGCGATCCTCCTGCTTTTTCTCAAGCAATTGGCAGATTTTAAGTAAATGTTTCTATTGCTCACATACCTATGGAAACATTGAGCATTGTCGATGTCGATAATTTTGCTTTCCCTACAATCGCACTATAGTTCAAGATGCTTGTTAGATCTTTGGGGGAAGCTGGGGAAGCTCTGCGCTTGTTCCAGCTATTCAGGTTTCTTCCATCATTTGAGGGACGTCCAGATGCTTCCAGATCCTCTGAAGGTGTGAGGGAGGACGAATAGATTTGATCTGAGGGAATTTCCCCTTTAGAACGTTAAAGTTCGGCTGCGTTATACAGAGCAGAAAAGGAAACTTTTGCTTCTCGTTCCCATTGATTTGCGATTCTAATAGAAGAAGCCACTGGTTACATTTACTCGAATGAAAATATATTTGAGCGAAATTATAGCAGAGCTTGTAAATGCAGCCCGGTAGATGCTCGCAGTAGGGATAACGGATAAATGCAAATGATCCCAAATCCTGTACTCTACGATTATATAATTTTGCAGGAGGCGCACTCCTAAGGTTTAGAAGTAGCGATGGAACGCTAGGAAAAAGTAACTTTAGGGTATTCTTCCGTCTAGTTGGCTACCTAACATGCTTTGTCGGATTGTGACAGTGAGACCATTCTTGAGGCGAGACACCGTGGACACCTAGAGGAGGAATCATTTCAATGGCAGTATTATGACAAATTATGAACCCTTTTATCTCACCACTATGATCGTAAGATATAAGGTCTTTGAGGACTAGGGATCCTCTATAACAGTCTGAACTCTCTTCGGAACATGAAGGCGCTCTGTACAGCACAATTATTTAAGAATTACAACCTTCCCATTATGTACACATGCCCTACTCGGCAAAACCGATAATCAATTTCACATCAGGAGGAATTCTGCGCCCCTTTTTTGGAACGGCCACACTTCAAGACACTATACCTAGCTACAACATTTCTAAGAAGTGAAGACAATGGGTGTTTGGAATTCAATCAAGACTTATTACAGAATCTTCAACAAGTTCGTATCTCTAGAGAAAACGATGTTCTCCAACATCCTTCGTTTCCTTAATATGCCCTTCTCCGGAAGTGCCCTTTGCCTCCCCC
The DNA here is from genome assembly GCA_900617895.1 of Haemonchus placei. Classification (NCBI taxonomy): domain Eukaryota; kingdom Metazoa; phylum Nematoda; class Chromadorea; order Rhabditida; family Trichostrongylidae; genus Haemonchus; species Haemonchus placei. Next base: position 15,836 of record UZAF01020348.1, on the reverse strand, counting down.
TCCTCTTTCTTTGCTCTGGTGTAAGGTCGTCTTTTATATAGACCCCTCAGCCAGAGAACTAGCAAAGACACAAAGCTTTATTTGTTAGGACAAGCTGAAAAAGATGAACAGAGAAGGTTACATTTTACAATCTATCTTTGTTTATAAGAGGTCCACCCAAACGATACGCCTATTATATGTAGTTGGTTGCATTCAACAGTATGAAAGCTCAAAATGTCAGAAACACTAGAGAAGTAATGTATCGATAATTCTCCGCTATTTGGATTACCAGCATTACAATTCTGTCATGCCGCCAATAAGAATCAAAAGTTTTTGAGCGCAGAGCTCTGTAGGTCATCATTTCTACTACTCATTGACAAAATTTGAGGAAAATTCCTTTGAAGGCTATAATGCCTTTCATGCATCATGCTTTGGTTCTACGTTATCGATAGACAGAGAGTGGAACTTGCGTGTGATCGCTTATATAGTAATCCTCTCTCAGCAGTTTGCGACCAGACCTGATGATAAACTTGACTTGGTCTTGTAGTTCCTTGAGCAAGTCGGTACTTTTAGAAACAACGAAGTACTTCAATATACTTCTTAAGGCCTTTCTCTGGATGTGCCTTTTTGCTCCCGCCTCCGCTTTCTTTGTTCTGGTGTAAGAGGTGTAAGGTCCTCTCTAATATTGACCCGTCTGCCAGAACACTAGCTAAGACACGGAGTTCATTTCGGTACGACAAGCTGAAAAAAGATGAGCAGGCAAGGTTACTTTCGACAATCTACCCTGAGAGACCTACCCGAACGATGCATCTATTATAGTTAGTTGCATTAAACATTATGAAAGCTCAAAATATCACAATATCACTTTTACTGGAAAATTAGTGCGTCATTTACTCTCCGATACTTGGGTTACCAGCATTCCTGCGTCGTAAGGGACCACCTCCTGAGCAAGGAAAAAAATACCGTCAAAAACTTCTGAGCGCACAGCTGCACAGATCCACGGTACTATTACTTCCGGCAACTTTTGAGGCGAATTCCCTCAAAGGCTATAGTGCTCTTCATGCATTAAGCTTGAGCTCTACGTTCTGTTTAGAAAAGGAGTGGAACTTGCGTATAATCGCTGATATAACCCTCTGTTGGCAGTGGTGCAGGTTGACCTGGTGATAAACTTAACGTGGCTGTGTAGGTTCTCGAGTAGTTGTGCTTCCGCTTTTTAATGCTCAGTTTGCCTACATGCTTTTTTTAGAACAGCTTTTTGCAGTCCCATTCTAAAATGGGGATGAATTAGGCAACAGAAGCTGACACAAAACACACCAGCATCGCTATTCTTTTAGATTAAAGGCACAGTTCACGATAATTCAATGGGCGGGGACGTCAATGACCTTCCCGCCTCTCCGTCGATGTCACGTCAGACGTCAGAGACGAGTGTCGAGTCAATACAGATTGCAAATTTTCGTTCTAGGACCCACACACAACCAGCTATCGCCTAGTGATGGGGCGATCTTTTTCTCCCAAGCTTTTTTCCTCTGCTATTCTTCTTGCTGCCGCGATCCCTTGTTTAATTTCCTACTCCTAGATGCTCAAAAAGGTGAGCTACTTTTGTTGTTACTAGGGTTTTTTGTTTACTTATGCTTATAAGTGAATGAATTNTCGCTTACCATTGTCTTTTATTCGCACCAGGACCCATACGTACGCAGTGAGACACATTGCATAGCTCGTCCAAACGCCTCACTCTTCTTCATTTTTCTGGTCTCATTCTCGTCCAGCCCCCTGTTTAACGGTTTTTCGAAGCCTCGTTTCCATTTGGAAGCACCGTCGCGCAGTTTCTCCACCTTCATCGCACTATTTTCGATCTTGTCGTCCATTTCTCATCATAATCCGGACTACCCAAAATTTAATCTTGAATAGCAACGAGTCGCTAAGCGGACCCTATTGGAATAACAAGTTCGAGGGCAGTAATCAAGCCGGAGAATCAACCCATGGAGCACAATTACTAATGTGACTTTTTTCCTCACATACTGTAATATCTGAATGTGAATTTGGTTGACTTCAAGAAGAAAAAGGGTTTATTATACACTCTAATAGTATTCATTTAAACAACAACCTTATGTATCATATTTTTAATATAATTTTCATACACATCACATTAACATTTCTTACCGTAATACTAATAAGCACTCATATAAGCATTCTGCGGTGATTCTCTTACTTCTACTATGCTACAACTGATGATCACAAAAGTATGGTTACATCAGGTTTTAAGCCCATACCAAGACCCGGGTGCACTCCTCATTGGGGGATCACCAAGCTTCATGTGCCATACCGTACATAGTTAGACTTAGCAAATTCTTACAAGGCCTAGACATTTGATGTTCGTCAAAAGTTCGTCGGAAGTATCCATCGATTTCTATGTCTGAAAATGATTGATCGTGGTTGCATCAGATGCTTTGTCTTTGTCGTGGTTCATTTTTTGGCCGATCAAGGGAGACCACAATCGGAGTAGTGGAATTCTGCTTGCGAAAGAGATTCTTCATTTCTATTTTGACGGTTCTGGAAACAGCCAACTTGATCACGACATCTAGCAAGCAAAGTTACCAGAAATGATAAGCTGAGAAATTAAATAGACATCTTCAATGACGAATGAGGTTGTTAAAAGTTTCAAAATTCAGAACAGGACAATTCTTTTCATCGAACTACGATATTTTCTGCTCCAGTGTAGTCTCAATTTTTGCAAATGAATTATACCTCTTTCCACTAATACTTCTTTAAGTTAATAAAGTGTTCCACCTGGAAACCTCCCACAGCAGAAGAATTCTAACAACGTAGATGAATATAATTTTTTCGAAACCTTGAGCCCAGATGGATAGATAGATTCGGATTTTGATGGGATACTGGGGAGAAGAGAAGGGAAGAAAGGTGGTGCTTCATTGCTATTTCAATAATCTCGTATTCACGGACGTGTTTGACAATTTATAAAAACAGGCTCGGACATTCTTGTAAGGTAGGATACAGATGACACATCTGACTGTAGATCAACCGAAACCCACTTATTGAAGATCATATAAGGAAGGATAAGAACGTCATAGTAAATAAGCATGGAATAGCCGTCCAGAGTACGCCTCCAGAATTCCGGTAGTGCGGCGCTCGGTCCATATTCCCAATAAAGAAAGAAAGCCAATTCGCAAGCAGATACTAGCGCTGCCTAAAAAAATTTTCGTAAGAAACAGGCATTCGTCTCTTATATAGTAGCACGGAATCTGAGAAAAAAAGCAGTAGCACTTCGACAGCTTCCAACCCATAGGACAAGTTTCGGAAGACTCAATGTGAAAATACATTTGATTGAAATTCGGAGTATAATCAATCATGAGACTTGGAAAGTACTAGCGCTGAGCCACATTTTCGAGATCCGCCTAAACTTCTTATGCTTCAACAACATGCAGGCAACAGGCACGCTCTAAAAAGAAAACACTTAAGATTCATGAGTTACGGAGACTGCCAAATAAGCGTAACGAGTAGCAGTCAACCTCTTTTGCGTTTATTCGAAATATGTGCTTACTCTGCAATTGAAGTTGAGGGCTACTCCCTCAAAACCTAATAATAGTAAGCTAAATATTAGATGATACTTTGAATAGAATTCTTTTTACCTGGACAGTCATGCGTATCTCGCTGTTTCTTCTGAAGGTTAGTGATCCTTTGATAAACAATGTGGCAAACATGATAGTGTAAGCTGACACATTCACTATACCAATCACATAATTAGATATTTGATTCAGCCTACGATATAAATAATAGTTGGAAAGAGTAAATGAAAAAGGTTCGCTTAAAGTTTGAACCCACAATGAAATAGCCGGATAAAGAGGTGCCCGCCCAAAATAGAAAAAAAAGTGGGCAGCACAGAATTCCACAGATGCCAACGGTGACAAAGTAATCGCCATGTATGCAATATAAAAGAGAATAATAGAAGCGATGCATATCTGCAGATCATTAATCGTTCAACAAATCGTCGTTTTCCAATGAACAAATAAAAAACTTCTTTGTTTGGCATAAATGTAAGGTCCACAGCAAAGCTAGATAGAGAAATGAATGCTCATTTTCTCCAAAGCTTTGAGTTTTTATATCCAGTGTGAGATTTTCAGAGAGTGCAGCCCAGTGTCATTTTTTTTCTAAAGAGGAACAACTTTAATTTCTCCTGAAGATAACCCCAAGTCGCGAAAGGAATTCAAAGTGAGCAGCAAAGGATTCGAGAGTTTTTGACTCAATGATTTCTCAGTGCAAACCAGTAATGATCAGTGGCGTAGCAGTTTCAAAACCTTACACTGACTTCGCATCCCTAGGATTTGATTGTGTACGGGGTCGTTATAATTTGAACATAATAGAAATTTAGTCGGTCACCCTTTCAACTGTCGTCGTGAGAATAAATTGTGATCTGAGCGGAAGTAGAGTATAGAATAGGCGATGAACGGTGAGACACAGATTGGCGATTACGAAAGCGAAAAAACTGCCCTGATAATTGGATCCTGTTATCTGGAATACAGTCGTTGCTCCCAGGTGCAGAGCCGATTTGGAAGGGTAGTTCAACGGCAAACTCAAAGAGCAGTGGTGAAAAAGTTTACGGGTGAATTTGTTACCCTTGAAAGTTCAGATGAATCAAAGAGAATAAGTCCATGAATATATGACACCAACAATCCGATGTAGCTAAGAAAGCTGAATATTGCCATGAGCTGGAGAAGATAAAAAGCAAAGTCCGACTTCCAGCCCTTCATTTTCTGGCACGTCTGAAAAAAATTGAATTAACTCAAGAGGGAACAACCAGCGAGGAGCAAAGGTAAGCTGTTTTATCGAATGCTCTGATAATTCGTGGCACATGTACGCATTAAAATGTTCTGAAGCAGTGAATAAAACTAGGATGCGCGGCGTAACTAGAAAAAAGGTATTAAACGTGAATCTGCATCAGTTTTAAAAAGTAACCATTTTAAAACAGATGCAGATTTTTTGATCTGCTTGGCCAGATGAAGGATAATGGATGAGGTTTATGGCATTGGCTTTAAGGGTCTGTCCGAGCATTTTAATTTCACGAAGCGCGCTCGAAGACGTATGTAGCAACGGCTCGCTGCTGGTGTAACCCAGTTCAGTGATTCAATTCCAGGTGGGGTCTACCAAATAATAAACTCCAAATCGATGACAGACTCGATAAAGCTAGGTGAGTAGGGTGTTCGATACTAGGATCATGGGCGTGTGATAGGACGCCTCTGGCCACTACATCGCTTTGGCTAACAGACGCTAACAACTATTGGCCAATCGCTTTTTAAGAGCTTGTAGTTTGTAAAGATAACTCACCAAGTTACTGGTCCATGATATAATCTCCATGCATACCCACCACCCTTCGCCAATGAACGAGAGAAGCAACTCAATCTTCCAAAAAGCCGGCCGGCCGCGACTCGGCCCAATCCTCGATCTCGTCTTCGAGGTCGCGCTCATTCTTCAGCTGTTTTCCGTCCAAGAAATTTTGCATGGACCGGAAGATGTGGTAATCGCATGGACTGGATTCGGGCTATGCGGTGTATGCGTGACCGTCTTCATGCCCAGCCTGTCCAGGACGACCTGAGTATGTATCTCTCGCTTTGTGTGGGCGCGCGTTGTCCCAGAGCAACCACGGATTTGCAACTTTCTGGGATAAGGCGGCAGCTTTCACCTTGAACTCCTGCAGTTCTTTAGAGAGGATCTCTGCCGTCACTGTGGCATTGTTGGGTAGGATGCTGTAGTGGACGACGCTGTGGCGAGAGAACCAGAATGACAGAAGGCGCTTCTTTCCATGCATGTTTCTCTTTGCACGGCTTGGCGGGGGCGCATCGAAAACCACCCTGACTGGTTTGTTGGCAGGATTTGAATAGTAAGCCCACTTTTTACCTTGGCAACTGGTAGAGTCCAGAATCTTCCTAAGGCCTCTGAGTCTGAGGATGTAGGAGTCCACCTCAACCCGCTTCCGTGCCTGTGCCGGCGTGAAGTCCTGAGGGACAACTCGACGCTTCTACGACACCTTGCCAAATTCAATAAGGAATTTGTGGATGGTGAAACGGGGTACCTGTGTGACCTTGCTTATGTCGCACAAGCACGGCGTCGGTTCATCGTCCAGGGTATCCAGAATGCCTTGTGAGCGACAGTTGCTGGGCGACCGGACTTCGGCTATCTTCGATGCCATTGTTTTTAATGATGAAGCGAGTCCACCATTTCGACATCCTGTTCTTAGAAGGGGTGGTATATCACCAAACTGCTGACGCACATGGTCGTAGCCCATCGCGAATACTTTCAGTACTGTGAAATCATTATGCAAAGTCACAGCGCGTTGCGTAACGCGACGCTGTTTATAAATGGCCAACGAACTTTATGGACACCCTAATAACTACATCACGCAGCAAATGGTACACATTTTTTTACCCAAATTTTTCGTGTTTTTCAAAATCGAGAGCTCTTACCATGGCAAAAATCGTTTGTAGTGCGATAGAGAGGATAATGATCACGGTACAAGATGCCACATAAAATATGCGGCCTGATCCGATCAGCGGAAAAGTCGGGGTAGAGCAATTGTAGCTACCCATTGCACTATAACAAATAGAGTATTGATGATCATAGACTACAACTTTGGGTATTGCATTGTTATTCTTGCACCATTAGATTTGTATTTTTGTATTTCAATCAGGAAAAGTGGGAGTCAAAGCCCAATAGAAATCTTGGGAAAACTTTAAAACTAGACCTAATGGACCTTATTTTAGCACTGTTCCCAGAACGCAGTTGGCTTTTTCACTAAAGAGTCAAAAGAAGTTATGAAAATTATCGGGAAGCGACTATCGTAAGGGACTCTATCTATTTGAACAATACCAACAGAAGTTTGACGACGAAAAGCTTAAAAGGCAAAATTCTCGAATGTTTCATATAGGTGTTTACTTGTACGCAAATCCGTTTAAAGCTAAAGCCAAAGAATGGGTAAGGTACTCATATATGAGGAGGGAATGTTTACAGTATGAGGACCTGCACAACAAGGTGAAAATGCATTGTTTTGCAATGAAAAACTTCCTAATTCCAGTCGTTATAAATGCCGATTACTAGCAGTTAAGAACGTATTGACACCATTATCACCTGTGCCTATAGTAATAGGCCGTAAGATATTAGTCAGAGAAAACCAGTGAAAAATACTTTACGATCGTACGGCTGCATAGAATGCATCTAGGCTGTAGGTTGGTGCTTTTGGTGCTTCAGGTACACAATTACCCATTCAGCCACCTGTGAGTGCCGTCGAGAAATTACTTTTATGGAACCGTCCTGTTTATTTTCTCTACATTAGCTGGAGTACTAGTGCTCGGAAATTAGAGATATTCCCAAAAATCGCCATTCGCATAATAAAATTTTGAGACGTAGCGAAAACTTTACCTGCGTTCCTTGCAAGACTCCCTACTTAGATATTTTACAGGTACCCCACTTGTATAGGGAAGGAGAAGAAATGTAAAGAGGTGTGGCGCGTGAAGGTACAGTTCCAGTTCGGAAATGAGGTATCCAACCGAAGCTTCTCGAAACCTACTAAACATCTTCTTCTTGCTTAGAACCTTCTTCTGACCAACTAGACCATTTAAAGTGTTCAAATTTTCCAAGGTTCAATTGAAAGGTCATAGAAATCATCATCAGCAGGTAAATATAGGAAATAACAGGAGTCCTACATAGGGATGTTTGACTATCTTAGCAGAGGACAAAATTCATTTTATTTCGCTACTAGCGAGTTCCATACTAGTCAAAGTAGTGAGTTCTCACTTCCTGATCATTCTCAAGGAATCACATGCTGATTAGAGAAACTACAGTGCCAGCATTAGCAGAAGCAGCAAATGTGCCTAAAGATTATGGAATTTCATTAGTGGAAGCATACCAGATGGAAAAAATTCATTTATTGGTTTCCGAGGAGAATATTTCTCAAATATGAGATCTTTCTTGAATGCACTTGATCAGAGAATTGGACAGTTGATAGCTTCGATCGTTTGGTTCTAAAATGATTAGAAAATATTTGTCGGAATTTTAAACCAAATAGAATTCAACCAACCCATTCGCTGCCAATGAGCAACACTTCGAGCAATTTTGCTAAGGCCGATACTTCTACCCCATCTCATCGGTCCGCCTTGAACGAGTGGCCAGCCGAAACCCATAAGGCTGCAAAGTATCGGATGATCANCCAATGAGCAACACTTCGAGCAATTTTGCTAAGGCCGATACTTCTACCCCATCTCATCGGTCCGCCTTGAACGAGTGGCCAGCCGAAACCCATAAGGCTGCAAAGTATCGGATGATCATGCAGTTTAGCATGCATTATCGATTTTTACAGAAAATCACCTACAACATAATGTCAATGAGAGACTCATCCTCGATCATGCCTTCTTCCACACATAAAAATCCTTCATTCACCATTGGGAAAAGTACAAACTCAATGACATCCTAAGCCGGAAATTGCTTTTTATACTATACTTATTATTTTATAGTATACTCGAGCACCTACACTGTCGCATAGAAGTCGGATATTGTAGCTGGACCCCTCTACAAGCTTTCTAATAATTGCTTCAACTTCCACATCGTTGCTTTTCTTCTGAGTGATGGAATCGTACGCGTAGAATCCTTTTCCTGAACTCTTCAATAATCCATCATCGTCTCGATGCCCTTCAAAGGGAAAGAACTAAAAAAGGTAATTTTCCTGGGTTAAGTCGGGAAACTATGGAAAGAGCAAGAAATGCAGCAAAAAAACGAGGTCCATTCCCATGGGAAGCAATTTATCGAAGATTCATAAGTCGTCGATCACAAATGGTTTCCTTTTCATCTCTCAGCAGAGAGTNGAGTGCTTGATTTCATTCGATGCCAGAATAAATTAGGAAAGTGCAAAGTTCGCTACATCCTAAAACCTTGACTAAAAACCGTTCGAAACAAATCCCATTTCATAGGAAAAAGGCACCTACCAGTTTTCCTTCCGAAGCGATTTAATTGTAGCAACTCTTTTTCAATAGGACTAAGTGGATAGCTATGTTCCTTTTTCAACAGAGCACCAACATCCAAACCTTAAAGTAGATGCTGCAAAGCGAAAACGTCTTTCAGCATCCACTGAACAGTTAGTCATTTTTGTAAAAATTAAGTAACTCAAATGCTTTAACACGGATATCTCAAACATGTGAAAATGTCAATTGCAAATTAATTACCATTCATGTCAGCCACCGTAAATGGTCCCATTATAAGTCCAAAGGATTTCAGAAGATTGTCCACATCATGAGGAAACATCCCGTATTGGTAGAGAAGTTTTTGAGCCTGATTCAGATAGACACCCAGTAGACGATTAAATACAAAGCTCGGGCAATTGCCCACCAGTATAGGCACCTGGAAAAACATAACGATTTTCATAGTTAGGCACAATTACTCATTCCCTGGCTCTATTTCCATGAGGAAATTGTCCTATATTAAATGGGCAAGTTTTAGATTCTTCTCCTTCCATAGATAAATCAAGTCAAATAAGTTTTTAAATGTAAATTACAGCCTGTATAAAGGGTTATGACTGGAACGTGCCTTCTTCATCTGAAAACAGACAGCGAAAACCGTCGCAACAGCTTCAGCCGATGTATACTTGCCATGTACCACTTCTACCATTTTGATAATATGAGCTGGATTGAAGAAATGCATCCCAACAAGTCGATCACGCCTATGAAGTACTGAGCTCATCTGAACAAATTTTGGAATATATTAGAAGACAATAAACCTAATAATAGGCCTAGGACCCAGTTACAGTAGTTTTGTTTTTAAGGGTACTGTACCTCGTCGATATCCAGACTTGAAGTGTTTGTTGCAAAAACTGTCGTTGGAGGGCATATCCGATCAAGCTTAGCAAATAATTCAGTTTTCAATTTCATTTTCTCGAACACGGCCTCAATCACCTGAAAGATGGTTCATACTTTGCTTGTGTGAATATTCCTGTGAGCTCTGTCCACTCATCATTGATGCCTTAACAATTTTTTGGAAAGTCTCAGAAGGAAGGCGAGCTAAGAGCACAACTTCGGCCTCGGATCCCCACCTCGAGCCATGGCTTCTCGGGAACTGTGTTCTCAAGACAATGTCAGAATAATTACGGAAGCTCCGCCTACACGTTGTACCACGCCCACTACCTTTATGTTGAAAAGGAAATGTTCTCATCCGAAATGTTGTGAGTATAAAGAGAAATGCAAAAAACATTGCTACAGCAGTGGGTAAAAATTGAAGTTTCCAACTGGAAATACTCACTAAGTCACAGTTTTCTAGCGAATTCAAATCCGTAGTAAGACGAATGCCTTTTTCTAGCTCTTCACATTGCGATGGAGTGAATCGTCCAAGCTTCTGCTCTCTCGCATATGTCGTTGCCATCCCTCGACGGCACATTTCCAAGCTCTAAACAGAATCCCTTTGAATAGATGGGTATGGAAACCTGTTGACGATAGGGAATACAACATTATTTCAAAGCATGTGGGACCATTTTCCCCACGAAACAACTATGAAATTAGAACCTGATTCCCCTCGAAGGAAACAATATTGGGGAACTAGTCTTCAAAGTTAGAGATAATATCGGTATGACTTTGCAATGGTGCCTATTCTGTTCGAAAGAAGGGATCTGTCAGTGAAGTATTCCCAGCCACCTCAGCAACCCCACCTGCTCACGCTCCAGTAAACGAGAATCCTTTGAGTCAATTCACCACAAAATGGCTTTCTCAGAGTATAAAGCGTTTCAGACACCTTTGAGTAAACGATCAAAACGATCGAAAAGAAGGCACCTTTGCGTCGTTTTCTACTAATGTGGTATGATATCCGGCTCGACTGAGGGCTATGGCGATTCCACGTCCCATAGTACCTGAATATGCAGCTCTTTTAGGATTTGCAGACATTTTCCTGAGTTGGTCTCCGCTTCGGTTTCAAAGATGTCTCACCACCACCAACGACTGCGGCATTTTTTATTTTAAGTGCTTTTGAATTCTTCCAGCTGTCTCCATTGGGTAAATGCCACTGAAATAGAGATCACTTGGTTATACACAACTGAGAAAATAGAGTTTTTCAGAATAATCATTTTCTTTTAAGGGAATATAGTGATGCTATTTCGGACGGGGGTAGCCTAACGTTATCGCTACTAATAGGAACTCGATACCCCACTGCTCTCGCGCACCTCCGCANCCGTTTCGAATGATATCGGCACCTAAGAAGCTACCCGGAGGCAGTTGCTTAGTTCAAGTCAAATAACGGAAGTAACAGTACAGAATAGTGCAAAGGTGGCAAATAAAGCGTGAAAATCGGCTTTAGTCTTTGAAAGAGCTTCGAGATAGTAGTAAAAAAGGACCATTCGGAAGAGCTTCATTTTTATGCTGCATAGAGCTGAATACAGTAAGCCAGATTTGCCCTTCACTGCCGCCATGGATCGTTGGACTAGTTGTTCTACATTTTACCAGGTGCGATCCTCGTGAGTGGTGCACCTTCTTCATAGTGCTCGAAACACGTTCCCGTTTGAATTTATAATAGTAAACAGCGGATACTGTACTCGAGCTCCCACTACGCCCTATCTGGTGCGTTTCGATCTGACTATGCAACATGTAGCCTTCTCAAAAGCCAGCCTAGTAGAATCGTATCAAGAAGATATCTAAAAAAATATTTTGCTGCAGACCGCGTCTTTAATGGTAAGACCGGAAAATCTATATAAGGGAATGAAATGGTCCAGGTATCCCGTTCCCGCGTCTAGTCACGAAGTCCCGCTTCTGATTGTAGGTAGGTTCAATTAATAGAATCAACAAAGAGCAACAAACTAATCCTTGCTCGAGCTTTCAGAACTTATCGAACCATGCATCGAAGTTTCATAAGCAACAAATTGATGCGAAACAGATAAACATACCCTTGACGCCTTCTGGATTGCATTCATTATGTACGCCTTCACATCAGCCGGAACATTTTGTAAATCCATGCCCTACTATGACGATTGATATTATCGAAAAACCTCTACTGTCATGAAACGAGAGCAGGAAGAAGGACCGTAATGAAGTTCTGAGGGCCTAGAAGGAAATCGAATCACTAACACATTGTTCTTATGATGGACACAGATAGAGACATCAAAGTCGAGTGCAAAAAAACTTTTTCGTAGGGCACCCTTAGCAAACGGAGCCGACTGACGATCAGAACTTGTAATTAAGAAAGCTTTGTTCACGCCTCAGTAGAGTAGAGAGCCCACGATAAGTCGTCTAGATAGTTTTAGAGCTCTGGAAAAGAAAATCAAAAGTCGGGATCAAGATTTCAGAGCTTCTAGATAAATAATACTCAGGATGTCTAAAGAATGTCGGAATGGTAAGTAGGCACAGCCACCACTCTTTGGTGGCAAACCTAACGAAGTTAATCGATCGTGACTACACTTCACCCTTATCACACCGCGGTATCAATGATCGGTGAACAAGAGGAAGGGAACAAGGAACTCAAGATAGCAGCCGAATATATCGAACTACTTCGTTTTCTCGAAGCACAAGCGGCTAATAATCTCCGTTTCTTAATTTGATTGAGATAGACATTGACGGCCAACTCTCTTTTTGTTCTCTCATCCAAGCACCCTAGCACTCCTTGAATTACTCCATGAAAAAGGCTTATGACCGAACTTCTAATCATTCTGACTGTTTTTAGAGGAACGTTTTGAAATACTCAATTTAACAGCTGTCTGCTGTTACGGAGGCAAAAATCGACATCATTTTACAACATCCTGAAGGGACTCTGAATTCATCATCGAGCATACCTTAGAAATACTCACAAGCATTGGAATATGCATGAAGTCTAATGGCGCTGTGCTATAAAGCTGCAAAAGTGCGTTCAGACTTTGGGTAGGCTGGGATGCCACGGTCGCACCGGAGCTATAGATACCGATCCACCGCAGGCAGGCAGTAACCAACTGGTAACAATGCAATGTTTCAAAACAAAGGCTGAATGTACCAATAGCCACTGACTTGGAAAACGCTTTCAATAGGCAACACGGATGAGAATTCTAAGCTCAATAGCATGTTCTTCAGGAATGATTCTGTCTGTTTTCAGGGAGTCAAATCCTGGCTCCGACAACAGGAGATCCATGGCATAGCATAGGATCATATTCACCAGAAACGGGCGTTGGAAAGCACCCTCAGGTGATGTTTGAGAAACTCAGAAGGCAAAGGAGAAGCTGATTGTTTCTCAAAAAGCTCGTTACAGGCGGTTCATGTTGATAAAGTTAACATGCACCTAGTGGTCTACAATAAACACGAAGGGAACTTAGAACATTATAAATACTAAAAAAGTCATACGTCTCCCTCGGTAGCCCAGCACAATTTGAATTAATAATTCTGGCTTTAGTTACCCTATGGGCGTTCTCTAACTCCTCAAAACAATTAAGAAGATTCCCGTAATTCAGGAAATATCTCAGGTACTTTATAGGTTGGCATATAGAGTACCTGAGATTTTTTTCATCTACGGAAACCAATTTGATAATGAGTTGTGGTCAGCCACCTAATCACTTAATCCAATAGTGCTTCACTCTTGCTATAGTACCTCATCTCTTCATCTAGCGTGATCCCTTTCTCGCGTGATCCCCTTAAACCAAGGTTTGGCACTGACAATGAAATGGTGGAAATTCGAGGGCGTACATATGTATCTGACCAGAAACTTTCAAGGTCAGCATCACAAGTTCTTCCAAATACGGTGTTCCAATACTAGAGGAGATAAATTCAAGTCATCCGTCCCTCGACTGCGAACCAGTATCAGGGCCAGGTTCTTCACTGCCAGGGCTTCAGCCGATTTTCTCAAAATCTCCAAGAAAGTTGCTTTACCTAGGAGTGTACCTCAATTTCAACAGATCTTGCATCGTGATCTCAAATAAGAGGCAAATGTTAGAGCCTATGAATTAATCTGCTCTTTTTTTCGTTGTTTGTTGTTTTACCCTATCTCAATCCCGATCTTTCTAATAGTCTTTCTAATAGACTTGGTAGTTTTCAATAGTTGGGGGTGTTCGTGTTGCTGGTAGGTATTATTGTTCCAGTGGTTGGTTGTTTATTTCTTTTCCTTTCATGTGCGTGCACATGCAATAAAGTTAAAGTTAAAGGTGGTATATTACTGACGTAGCCGGGTTACACATTTCCGTTCTCCACACAATGCAACAAAAAGTATAGAACTTGTTGACTCCAAGAGAGAAAATGGTTTATTACACTTTCTCATTCATCATGTGAACAAAAACCTTCTGAATCACATTTTTAATATCAATTTCTGACATATCACATTAACTTTTCTTACTGTATTACCAATACGTTTCTGTATATAAGCATTCTATAGCGATACTCTTATATCAGCTATACATATTACTACTAATTACAAAAGCAACGGTCACATCGGGTGTTGAGTCAATACCCGATCGGGTGCACTCCTCATTTGTGGATTACTGAGTTTCAAGTTCCGTACGGTACTCAAGCCTAGCAAATCACCAACCACAAATGCATTTGGACGTATGATCTCTGCATACCTTTGATATTCATTAAAAGTACCTACTGATGTCTATTCCCGAAAATCACTCAATGATTGGATCGTATGCTTTGCCTTCGTCGTGATGTATTCTCTTGCCGATTAAGGGAGACCACAATTGGAGTTGTGTAATTTGCTTGCTTAATTCTGTTTGACGGTCCTGAAAACAGCCATTATTACCTTGACATCTCACGAGTAAACTTATCTGAGGAGTAGGGGCCAAAAAGACCAAGAGAACATCTCCAGGATATTGAAACTATCAGAACTTAGTATTACTACGGTCAGTTTGCTCTTTTGATGGAATAATCACATACATTTCATTTAAAGTAGGATGTTGAGCTAGAAAGATGTTGGGTTCGGAGGTTTGTTGGATTGAGAGAAGCAATTTTTAAATGTTCAGTGAAAGCAGAGGCCTGACAGAATTCAATAAAGAATTCAAAACCGAGAAATTCCTGATATATCGCTTGCTAAATTTCGACCTACTGAAAGCATCAGCGATTTAATATCACACCACATACCCTCATCTTACTTGGAAACCAGTTTGCTTTTCAGCTCGGCATGAATGTTCCTGAATTCAATGATATTCAATGATGATAATAAACTTTATGGCATGTAATACTCAGAATAGCAGGAAAGAGCTGAATCTCCAAACCTGTTCAAAATTAGGTATGGAAGAATAAGCATATCATAGAAAAGCAGATTGGAGATTTCATTTATTACCATACCCCACGCTTCGTATGCTCTATCGTCAATGAATTCCCAATAGAGAAAGAACATCATTTCACCGACCATCATAAGCGATACCTGAGAATGTATGATAAATAGCTAAAAAAAACAAATGGAAACGGATTCTGCCCATCATATCAATCGGAAAAATGAAATAAAATACTTTTTCGCTTTCTTCAACTTTTCTATGAGAAGACTGAATATTTAAAACGACGGAACGAATGATTAGTTTGAATGAGCCGAATACGCTTTCAATTCCGTTCCGATTTTAAACGGAAAGCACGTGCATGGCGCCTACCTGTATGGTCATTCTGAGCTCATTATTCCGGGCAAACGAAAGCATTTTCTTCTTGATAAGTGTGAAAAGTAGAAGGGCATATGCGAAGAAATTCACTATGCCAATTAAATAGTTTGATGTCCTGTTAATGCTGAAAGCAGAAAGATGAAACAAATCAAAAAGTGGGTCATATACTGCTCATACGCGGTGGGCGAGTTTTTTTTCCTTTTTTCTTTTTTTTTGCAGGAGGTAATCATCCCAGCCACCCAGGTGCTCCTACCCTACCTAGGCTTATTTGGGAAACTAAATT
>UZAF01020345.1:0-11682 GCA_900617895.1 Haemonchus placei | reverse complement strand
CAATTCACAGTATCACCTGTGGCACCTGTCGTCCCGCTGATCGTCGATTTCCTCGAGCGGGCGCCAGTAACGTCTCCATTCGTTCCTGTTGTCCCAGAGTGGTCCAGCGAATCGCTCCAGGGACACGAGGATCAACATTCCTTTCGTTCAGAGCTTTCGTGAAGAAGTCAGACCATCCCGTTGGCGGCCGTCCTGGAATTCGTTGATGTCGCGAGGAATCCAGTCAGTAACCGCCCTGGCCCAACGGTCATCACTATATCGCATAACGTGTCCGGCCCACCTGATCTTCGATCGCCGACGGAGCTCGGAACTCCGGATTCCCTTCTGCACTTACGTGTACAGGGAAATTCCGAGCATATCCTTTCCAAAGCGCGTTGAGTAACGCTGACAGCATGCTTATCCTGCTTTCGTGGAGTCCGAGTCTCTGAGGCGTACGTCAAAGCAGGAAGAACAGCAGTGTCGAAAAGGTGAGCACGGAGCCGGATGTTCTTTGTCTTCTTCACTACTCCCTCGATATTCTTAAATGCTCCCCACGCAGCGCGTTTCCTTCTGCACAGCTCCGGAGCTAGGTCGTTCATTATGTGACTTCCCGAGATACTCGTAGCCAGAGCATTCGAAGATATTCTTTCCATTTAGCGCGGAGGGAGCATCAGGTACCAATCCGTTTTCCATGAACATCGTCTTCGTTAAGTTCAGTATCAACCCGATCTTTCCACAAGCATTGTCAAACTCTGTCAGCATTCGTTCCGCCTGCTCGATGTTCGGTGTTATGGGCACGATGTCGTCTGCAAAGCGGAGGTGATGTAGATAAAGGCCGCCGACCTTCACTCCCAAGTCTTCCTATTCTAACTGACGCATGATATTCCACTGAAAATTCTGGGCGAAATGGTATCGCCCTGCGGGACACCTCTCTTCACGTTGATGATGACTTCCTTATAGAATGCTTAAATCCTGGTCGTGATATTGTCGTAGAGCTCACGAAACACCCTTATATATTGAGAAGAAACACCCCGGTTGCCCAAGGCATCGATTACCGCTTCTGTCTCGACAGTGTCAAAGGCTTTCTTAAAATAGATGAACGTAAGACATAACGGCATTTTCTACTCTCGCGATACTTCAGTGAGTCGTGTAAGAGTGTGGATATGATCGATTGTGCTGAACTCTCTCCGAAACCCTGCTTACTCGTGGGTAACCTTCATCTAATATTCTGCCAATCCTGTTTAGGATGACGCGAGTGAAAAGCTTATAAATTACAGACAGCAGGCAGATTGGGGATAATTGCCAATATCTTCTGGATCTCCCTTGTTGTACAGCAACACAGTCTCGCCAGTTTTCCATGACACTGACACTCAACCTTGAGGTACCTGGTAATGGTGGCTGTTATGGCATAATAAAGTTAGTGTTATTTTATCGTGTGGTCATGTTATGACGAAATTTAGCGACTATACGCGCTATACGCCACAATTTAGTCTTTAAAAAGCTATTCCCGAGATGAGATAACTGAATTATATCCATTATTCAACAGATTCCTTGTGTAGTGAGCCTACCCTACCTTAAAGAGACGAGAAAGTAACGGCACAAATGCGCAGATACTATCTTAGACCACGCCCTACTCTACCGAAGAATATAGGTGCGGTGTCGCCAACGTCTACTCCCCAACGCAGTAAGGCAGTCAAAAATGGTTCTCTTCTACCTGCTAGGCTATCTCGGGTTTATTGCAACTCCTCACACTCCTCTTATGCAGATTTCGTCTTCTGATGAAGAAGTCTCAGTCAGTGTCAAAGACTCGTCCATAGCTTAGCTGTTGCAACATAGAGTAGTCTGCCATTACCAGTGATTCCAGCCAATACTGTTCCTCTACGCTGACGGTCACATCATATTTTGTCATTTTGCTGCTATAACCCTTTATAGCGTCGCTGTGGTGATGAGTTCATGCTCTTGGAGACGAATAGAGTACCTTCACGCTGTAAGTCATTTGCCATCTTGCCATTCCTCGAGCGGCAGGTTAGTGGACGTTTCTTCCAGTAAACCAATCCAAACAGTCTGCTCAGAAATTGAGCTATCTGTATTCATATGGGAGAGTTACCAGTACGAATTGATTTTTCAGAGCGCTAATCCCTTTTAGCTGGCCGTGGTCGAAAGCTTAGACCGCTGCCTAGCATTGCCTCGAAGCTACACACAAAAGGCTTACTACTTTTTGTGACTATTGTGAGCTTCTGTGAACGTCGTTGGCTGTTCAAGTAGCAGCCCCCGAGACCAAAATTGAACATCCACTTCTCGATTGGTCAACAAACCGCTTCTGCCTTGCTCGCCCAAAACGATCCTCCTACCGGCGTTCATCTTTGAAACACTTATCTGAAGTCTTTTCAGCAGGACCCACCGTCTGATAGTGGTGAGCTCCCTTCAGAACTTCATCCAATATCATTCCAATTATGAGATGGTACATCCAAGAAACCCCTTTCGTGGCGAGTACATTTTGACGTATTTTGCTCATATGCCTACCAAGCAAGGGTATGGGAAAACAAGGTGACCCACGGTTCAGGAATCGGTTTATTATAATCAGATCATACATACACATTCGTTAAGATCATCGAGCCTCGAACCTTTTAGATCGAGAAAAAGAAAAACAGTCCTCGAGGTGTCGTTAAAAGAAACTACTTCTCACATCAGTTGCGTCTCCAGATCCCCATTGTAAGTGTCAAGAAGAAGTGAATAAACCTCCCAACTACATAGAAATCCTCACTAGATGTCATGTGTCTGTTCAAATTCTTCGGGAGTCTGTGGCGAGGACCCCCGAAGAATTTGAATGAAAACTGAAAAGGGTGAGCCATATTTATACGAAAGCAGGAGAGAACTGTGTGAAATTCAGCCTTGCATGTAGACGAACATGAGGCGTAGTAGGAGGTGCTGGAGCAAATGGTGCGGCTTGTACTGCAGAACACCCACCATTACCCTCGACTTGCTTACATTTATAACGACGTCCAATTATTTTTCTTCAAGTTATTCGTGGAGTTTTGGCTTCGCTATCCTACATTTCAGAAGCGACTCATCTCGTTATGATGTGGCCAAGTAAAACGCTTGCAGTGGTCGTTTTCATCTTGCAGGTATTTTACATTACTTATGCCAGAGTCAGCCCATCTCTGTTCTAGGCTTGTGCTAGAAACTATTGGTAAGAAGCAATAATATTAACTTATGCCTCTGACAGGCTGAGGTGGTGTAGTGGCAAGTGGAATCCCGGATTGATATTCGCCTAGGCCAACCAAGCCTTACATACTTCCGGGGTCGGTTAATTGGTACCAGACCCGTCTGGAAGGATAAAATTAAATTGAAAATTAAAATCAAATTATAAAATTCGTATATTAGATAAGGTGATGAGTTGTGACAACCTGTTCAGCCTCTGAAGGGAACCCGCTACTATTTTCGGAGACAGAACAGAACCAGTTGTATTCTTTTGTCAGCATTCCAAATACAAACCTTAGCATCTCCTCGAAAACTTCGAAAATTGATCATGCTATCATGAAGAAAAAACCTTTTCTAACCCGCAACTTATGAATTGAGATAAAGCTGTGAAGCGGCTTGATGAAATGCTTACTTATAAAATCACAGAGCCAGAACTGTAGAGAACTGCCTTTCACTGCTACTACTGGTCATGACAAGTTGTTTGAAACTCCATCATGTGTTCCCTTGTAATCATTACAACCTCTGAAATGCGGGGGAAACTCGTCCTAGGCACGCGACAATATTTTGCCCAATGTAACGCCCTATCTAGGCCGTTTTTCGATCTGACAGCGCCACATCTGGAACAAGAAGAAAAAACATTACTAAAAACTAAAAACTAAAAAAATTAGAAAAATTCTGCCACAAACTTATTCCTTGTGATATCTTATAAACTTTTTTACCGAGAACTGTGTCTTCAAAAGGAATTGAAGATTTCAGTAATTTCAAGAATTTTAAGGCGCATAAAGAGTTTCGTTTTCAGATCGCTCAATCGCCTTCTTGCACCTTCACCAAAATTTGTCAGGAATATTCGCGCTATTTTGAAGAAGTCTATATTAATGCATCTACTACCCTGTACGATTGCTTGAAGGCGTGTTATTCGATCAAGAACTGCGCATATGCTGCATTCGATTCGGTACGATCCAGTTTTGTTTTTTTTTTCTCGAATTCGTTCAGATATTACAACATTTACAAACTTGTACCGTCAGCCGCTCACTTTCTGGTCTATCTATCGGATAGTACTTCATGTGGGGTGATTGAGGAGGATCAGGAATAAAGTGGCAAATAGAAGTAATATGATCTAAAATTGAACCAACGATGTTGTAGTTTGTTCGTAATATAGTGCTATATATGATACTGCATTATAATTAAAATATAATCAAACGTCAAGCAGTCATTGTCTGACTGAAAACGCAAATCTTTGAGTAAGCCATGAATGTGCCTTATTTCACACAATTGAAATAGAGTTATCTGATATTAGTCAATTTTCAGGGTCGTTGTTGGGGTGGTGTCAATCTCAGCTTCAAAGAAGGAGTAAACCCCGATTTCTGCTATTACTACAGACTCGAACGAGAATCTATCGCCGATCCAAAGCAGTGCAGACCAGTTTCAGATTTGCTCTGAGCCCATAACTCCTTGCAAACTCGAATGAATGGTTAATCTTGCTTTCTTTGTTTCGACCTCGAATGAATCGATGGTACTGAGGGAAAATATAAGCGATTCCATGATGACTTTTGGGTTGAACGCTCACTGACTGGATCTTTTGGGAACAAACCAGCGCCTCCGCCACCTTCATGATAGGCTTCTTTATGGAATCCCCTATTAAAAAGAGTGCTATGCTCTATGTCTCCCACTCAATTAGGGTTCAACGGACTACACTGGTTCCCGACGTGTATGGTTGGAGACGCTGCTCGCGCTGCCTGGAAAGTTCATGAATAAAGGAACGCCAGATGATACAGGGGGAACAGAGGAGTCAGTTTTTTGCGAACCTACTTATGCGGAGAACTCATACGATAACTTGAACCTGTTTTCTACTTGAGCCTGATCATTAGCCAAAGAAATCGGTGAATTCTATAATGGCGTGGAAAAGACGACATTAAGCTCCTTTTTTTGAATGCGCTCATCCTGAAAGTGGACTCCCATCCGGACTTGTTGTGGCTCTTTGATTCATTCATCCCTCTGAGGCGTGGATGGATAAAAACACTAACTTTACATTGCTTGCCCACAGCAAGCCCTAATGCGCATTCAAAATGCCACTACGATTTTGAACGGAATGGAGTCAAGAGCGCATCTAGAAAGCAGTACTGATTGTGGCTAAAAATTCTCAAGCATCACCCTTTATCTATGCTCGTGCCATGACTATCTCGGTGAAATCGTTAGTCAATCTTGAATCGTGCAATTCATCAAAGCTGAGTTCGAAGAGGAGATAGCTGATGTAGAAGGCATCCAAAGCCACAAATGAATTGAGGACGAATGATTCATGAATTAGGACACTAGGCAATTGAGACAGCAATTGAAAAGATCTGTTTTTTCATACATCAAAGTGAAGAAATAGATGTGGCTGTGGTAGAAGCGCCACTCTCATAAATGGTCGAAAGATCAATTAATTTTTCGAGCCTTCGAAGGGGTCATTTTTTCCTTGTCAGGGTAATCAACTGTTGAGTTGAACCACACCACACCATTCAACACCATAGTAAAAATACAGAGCTCGGCTAAAAGGCAGACATATTGAAACACATCCTCATTTTTGAACAATGGCAGGAAGCACGGTGTATGCCGACCGAATGATCTTCGTTGAAACCAATTCTTTGACAAGGCCATCCGTATATTGAACCGTAATAAACTACTGTAGTACCATACACCAAATTGAATGATACATAGTTTCCGCACACCCTAGTAAAGGCCAAATAAAAATTCAATTCACTATCACTAGCAGCTTCAAATGAGAGCCAAGGGCAGGGTAACAGAACTTTTCCCCGATTGCGGCATTCTCCCTTGCGGCAAGCGACAAATGTCACTGCAGTTACCGTACTCATACCGCCCCCCGCCAATCGATATGACACAATATTATTGTTGATTGCCTTTCTTCTTTATTGGTTTCAATCGTTTTTTATCTTTCTTTTTCTTGTTTTTTATGTATATCAGACCTGTTCAATTAGAATGACTCTTCCTATATTAGCGACGATCAATACCGCATCGGAATTGAAGGAAGCAGTCAGCCAATTCAAATAATTAAAGGGCTTCCTACCTCACAAATTGCGCGCTCCAATCTTCCATCGCAATCCTGCGATACGCGGCGCTTGCGGCGTGCGCGACGCCGTCTTCGAGGAAATGTTCCCGGACCCGTCAAGGGCATGGTACGGAATATAGTTAAGTTCTGGGATATAATAGATACCTCACAAACTTTCAATAGAAGTGAATGTGTTGCTAATGTCGTGTCCTCTTAGGAACGTTAATGGACCAGAGTCTTCAGAATTAAGCTTTTCCGAGTTTTCAGTACACCGCTGAGTAGATCTCAACATGCTGAGTTTACCTAAATTATATGCTATAGGGAGAGTGTAAAAACTATCAAGGTATAAAGAAGGAAGGCGGAAAAAAGATGTTCTCGTTTTTATCGTGATTTTTTATATAATAAGGGTGGACAGTGTAGTCTAACCGAGCACAATACCTCCTCTCTTCATTCTATCCTTCATCTTATCTTCAATCCTATTGGTCTTCATATCCTTCATTTATTCATGCCCCTGTCAATGCAAAGTTCATCGCAGATGTTCGGAGTTTTCGATGTTTTTGATCCTGAACTCGAACCGATGCCTGTGCATCACCGAGTTCAATAGTATTATATAAATATCATGGCATGGCATTCATTTAATGGAGTAGAGATTGATGGCTTTCGAATTTCAACGTTGTTCTTGATATTGGTTGAGCAGAATCAGATTTAGTTATAAATCCCTAAAGTGGAGCTATGGTAAAGTAAAAAAAAAGCTCATTTAATCATACTCATCGTGTGCTCAGCGAGGGAGACTTGTCCAGTTGCCGAGTTACCTCGCTATGGCTTCACATTAATATCTATGATATTTCATAAAGCGAGCTGTCGCTCCCAATAATTTCGGCGGATTCATTTCCTCCACGCTGGCGGTCAAGCCATCGTTCATGGGGACATCCATGTCAACTTTGCTACCATAACCTTCAGAACGTCGTTATGGTGATGAGTTCGCGTTCAAGGGATTAATATGTGGCCGAAAATTCCTTGGTGTTGTAAGTTATTCTCCATCTTCGCAGTCTTCGATCGGCAGATCAGTTAGAGTTTCTTATAGCGAACCCTTCAAGCCAGTGTTTTAGAACTTGAATAATCTGAATTCGAATGGAGGACATTACGAACTGCTTCGCTAGAGCTCTCATTCCTTTCAAAGGGTTGTGAGTCGAAGAGCTGGCCCTCTTTCATCAAACCAAAACCGTAGCATAGTATTGCCTAGAAGCTATAGACAAAAGTTTTAACGCTCATTGTAGGCTATTGTTGCCGTTTCGTCGTTGCCGTTTCTTCATAGCGGTACCTGAGACCGAAATTGAACACCCACTCCGGACTGGATTGGTCGGCAAACCGCCACAACTCTGCTCGCCAGTAAGGATCTCTTTTGTCGACTCAAATACCTACCGAGTGTGGATCTGAGAGAACGTGGAAGCAACCTGTTTGAGAAAAGAAAATTTGTTGTACTCATATCCACGACGAGCTTCAGTTGGATCATCCAGATACGGAACCAAGTGGATCTATAAAAATGAAAAAAACAACCTCAAAAAGTATAAATGTACTACCTTTGGGAAATTATGGCGTCTGCAGATTTCCATCGTAAATATAGAGAATTTGACAAACATCTTAATTACATAGAAATCGCTACTCAATGGAATGTCTATCACGGAACCCCTCGAAGAACTGAGGCCAAAATTGAAGGTGGGGAATATTTTATTACGAGCAAAGCATTAAAGAGCTGGCGAAGTTCGGCCTTGCATGGGTTAGGGAGGCATACGCGTGGGAGAAGGCGATGCTGAAGCAAACAGTGTGGCTTAGCGCATGCTGCATAGCAGCCACCATCATCCTCGACCTTTCTGAACTTATGGTTAAAACAGCTTTTTGTTTTGTTACTGCTATCGTAAGAGTTGGCATTACAGAGAAAAGTGTTCCCATTATGATGGGACCAAATAAAATGCCTCCAATGGTCGTTTTCATTCTGCAAGTATAATACTTTCCACCTTATGTCTAACTCCTCCTATCTTTGAGTCCAACAGTTCAGAATTGGTGATGAGAGGCAATGACAATCACACATACCTTTTATACGTACTGCCACGCTCGTCCTATTCCGATCAGACTCAAACCTGGTCATATATCTTCGGAAACATTACCAAGCGAATCTAATGATTTTTTCTTCCAATGTCCTCACTACGAATTTTTCATACCTAGAAGGCTTGGAACATCAACTATGCTATCATGAAGATAACCTTTTCTTATCGAATTCCGCTAAATAGTTTTATGAAGATGAATAAACGCAACAATCCAATACATATATTCATGTTTAGTAATAATCAGTTGAGAGAAATCGGAGATCTTAGCGCTTTCGAAGATGTTAAGGCGCGTGGGGATGGGTTCGTTTCAGTTCGCTCATTCGCCTTCTGTACATTCATTAACATTTGTCAAGCGACATTCAATACTGATCACGCGGTCTACCGAAGTGATTCCACTTCCTATCACGAGTGCGTGATGGAGTGTGTTTTGATCGAGAACCGCTCAAATGTTGCATACGCTTCAGTACGTTCACGTTACAGTATTTTTCGCTGGAGTTTGGTTCTACTGCTTCTTCTATGGACCAGAACGAGACTACATAGCTGGTTCAGAGCAGTGCACATCGATAACAGCTTTGCTCTGAGCCCATAACACCTTTCAGAGTAAAATAGTTGATCTTGCTTCCTCTTTTTCTACGTCGAACACATTGATTGTATGATTGTACTAACCAGGGAGGGGTATCAACTTCCCATGGAACTTTGAACAGAGACCTAGGTATATCGATAGGGCTTGGAAAGTTAGTAACAACTATGGGAATTAAAACTGCAAAATGAGTCTAACAGAAAAGTTGTGAGCGTTCGAAGTTCGCATGTTAAACATGGAGGGATAGTGTCAGCTGATGAGTGCGTAGCCCGCTAAGCATCCCATTACGCCACGAGAGCACAAGGGACCTTGTGGCGTAGTGGTGGTGCTCTCGCTCTCCAGGTGAGCGGTGAGGGTTTGCTCCCCGCTGTCGTTTTCTCTTTTGCAGAACGTGCTTTTATCGGAATGAAAGCTCCATACCGTTTTTTTACTAATTTAACTTAGCGTTTATTTTGGCTATCGTTTGCGACCACCTATCCATCACCTATCACCACACATCTAAAATTTCTCCTCGTCATTTTTGTAACGCTTTTCCATTCAAAACACGAAACAAATAGAATAGTTCGCCACCATTTTGTGAGTGCGCGCAATAAGTTACATGGTGAGGTATAAAGCGAAACGATGAATGGGGTAGGGCTCAATCAGCCTGCTGAACCGCTACGCTAGGCGGATCCAGCTGTGCACCATCTGTCGCAGAGATTCTGAACAACGAAATATTACATTCGAGTCCCATTTGAAGATGAAATTCGTGATGACTGTGGGGTATCTAGTTCAAATGAAATAATGAACGTTATGGTGTAAAGGTGGCGAAGAAAGCGCTAAAACCGGCTATGGATTTTGACGATGGCAAAAATTGCCACTCCACTTCAATGGGCGCATTCGTAGTAACGACGTTATAGTTCATAGCATAAAAATAGCTTTCTTGATATTGATAAAGTAGACGTGTGGATGCGGATCCCGTCTAAATGCGTCACTGTCTGTAACCGTATAAGTGTTTCTCACCAACATAAGTGCACTATTCGTCGGCGTCATAATGCTCCGATGCGAAAGGTGCAGCCTTCACAGCCCTAACAGGATCGTCACGACGCGGTCACTTTTGGATGTGTACTTCGCAGACTCATCTCGGAGTGCTGGTTAAACCACCTTGGCGGGACAATCTCCCATGTACCGGAGGTCACATATATATTCTAGGGAGAAAATCTCAGAAATCATTCTTATGGTGAGCTGTGCAAGGGCTATAGTAGCATTAGACTCGATGAACTACTTAACACGTGCAAAAAAATTGAAATGAACTTGAACGGTGGTCACATATATATTCTAGGGAGAAAATCTCAGAAATCATTCTTATGGTGAGCTGTGCAAGGGCTATAGTAGCATTAGACTCGATGAACTACTTAACACGTGCAAAAAAATTGAAATGAACTTGAACGGTGCGCCGCCACTTTAAATTATTTTTCACTGAACTTCCTATATTTCTAATACTATCTGCGGTGCGCAAGCATGTAGATGGATTTTTGGGATCGGCACCGCAAGAGCAACACAACGTTCGCTGTGAGAGGAATGGCCGGCTCCCATCTGACGGGAACGCTGAAACTAGTCTGTATCTTGCCTAGAGCTTCGAGTGAGGCTCAGTTCCC
Organism: Haemonchus placei; assembly: GCA_900617895.1. Taxonomy (NCBI): domain Eukaryota; kingdom Metazoa; phylum Nematoda; class Chromadorea; order Rhabditida; family Trichostrongylidae; genus Haemonchus; species Haemonchus placei. Next base: position 1,134 of record UZAF01020345.1, on the reverse strand, counting down.
CTCATCTCCACGAACGAACGACTTATCGGGCGAAAAAAAAATTTCGACAGGAAGCTAGGGATCACAAGTCGGTCAAAGCTGTCTGATTAGGTCTTCTTAACCTAAACTTAGGTGTTCTTCAAAACAGTCACGAACAAACTTTTCCATTGCAGACGAAGACGGAATTGTTATTCTGATTGTTGTTTTGTGTACAGATTCACGAAAGAACGGAAAGAAAGTGTAAAGTGAGTGCACCTATGCTCTATGTGCCTCTACTACAACTGTCCAAGAGGACGATGATGCCAAAAATGCAGCAGAGATACTACTACTGCGGACTTATTGTTAGTAGGCACAGTCCTGCGCTATGTACCCACCAGAAATAGTGTATGTTCCAGTGGTGAACTAAAGCTGCTATTACAATGACGCCCTCACCTGTGTTCTCAGATTGAGAACCAAACTCTCTAGACGCGAAGATGGCAAGTGATTTGATTCCAACAGGCATGTTGCGGTCGGGATTATGACCGCGATCAGCGAGTTGCAAAATTTGAAGGGTAAGACGATGATTCACTTCATATGTAATTGTCATCACTTTCACCATGGAACAGCTGTCATTTCCTTGGTACTGAGGAAGAAAATGTAGTGAGTATTACTTCGAAAGGACTGCCCATCTCTCCTTTTCTTCAAAATGCGGAAGAGTCAAGACCTTCGAACACCTTATATAAGCACCCGCGCTTAATACTTGTCGTTTTATACATTTTATGGTGCTTAATATTTTAACAGTCGAATCGCCAGGCTCTCCTTCTTCTTGTGTCAAACACCCGATCCCGAGAGATGTTGTACAGAAGAATTTTTTCCCTTTTTCAAAGTTTATAGTTTTTAAGTTTTCTTCCGCTATTTAGCTGAGTTTGAGTTCTTTTCCGCTGTTTAGCTGAGTGAGAGTATGAAGCTAAAACAGAGCTCAAAATCCTTCTTCGACACAACAGAAATCAAATGCTTCCCTAATTCTTTGATAAAAATGTAGTAAGTTTCACTCTCCACTCCTTTTTTAGAACAAATGGCAGTTTCCCGTAAACGAAATTTGAGACAGGACCAACAGGGCAGTGCAACTGGTACTCAGTTGAAGTCAGTGCTTACGCCTTTGCTTGGAAATCTCGA
>UZAF01020343.1:0-10327 GCA_900617895.1 Haemonchus placei | reverse complement strand
AATGGAGCAAAATACATAATTTCAATTGAATACTTTGGATACAAATCAAACACGTTTTCAGTTGTATCGGAAAGTTGATGAATGCCATGTACGAGTTTGTACCGCATTCCTAATGAATTGATCATCAATTTGTATGCATCTCGTAGTAGTAACTCTAGGATTTCACAATAAGATCCGTTCAGAAAACTTTCCAACTGCTCCCATTCGCGATTCATTCAATCGTGGTGGTGGTGATGGCGCTAACAGCTGGACGATTGCCGTTCCCGAAGATTGCTTTGAAGTGAGTTTGACTCTTTCTACAACCCGCTTTCTTTTTTCTACTCTTACGGTTGTTCTTTTAATTCTCACTATTGGGACCCCTTACATGCAAGTCTTTTCCATTCATAAGCAAACGCGCAAGTGTTTGCAAACCGTATCCCTGGAATAGTTTAGAACCTGAACAGCACCTTCTCAGAAATGTCCCTTATGAAGATGTTCTGATTAATTTTATACTTTCTCGACACAAATAGGCGGTATCGCTCTGATGGCACACATTCCATCACAAACCATCATAATCATCATAGAAATTGCAAAATTGCTGCGAGAAATGATCTGACACTACTCAACTTCCTCGCCACTTGTAGCGTGAAATATGCATGTGTTCTGGAATTTGAATAGTCCTTACAAAATACAATTACATACAAATACGAATTGTTCCGAAGCGCGTGTCGCGTGCAACTAGGGCACGGCATATTAGCCGACCCGCTCAACCACCTTCGTTGTACGTGTGGGTGCTGAGCTACGGCATACAAGTCATTAAAGGCACAGTTCACGATAAAAATGGTTTCTGAGTTCTACCCCTAGGAATACCCAGTGGCCCCAAAAGTAACAGGAAGGACGCTGTGGAGTCCCGAAACCCAACCGCTAGGGCATAGTGAGAGCTCCGTTACCGGATCGCTCGAACTTCCCGCCCCTCGGTCGATGTCACGTCAGACGAGTTTGGAGGCGATACAGATTGCAGTTTTCGTTCTAGGACTCACACACAATCAGCTGATGGCCGAGTGATGGGGCAATGTTTTCTCCGATTCTTTTATTCTCTCTTATTCTTTTTGCGAGTGGGCGGAGGTGGTGTAGTGGCAAGCGGCGCACTATATCACACGCACGGTCAGGGGTTCGAATCCCGGGTCGATGCCCGCCTAGGCCAACCAAGCCTTCCATCCCACCGGGGTACCAGTGAATTGGTACCAGACTCGGCTGGGAGGATAAAAGCACTGACTTGTACATCGGCTGGCCACCGCAAGTCATTGTATAGGCCACATACGCACTGATTACGCCACTACGATTCTGAATGGAAGTCGAGTGTGGGGGCGCATCCCTCAGACGGGATTGATTAAGGTCAAATCTTGATCCTTTATCTTTTATTCTTTTTGCTTCTTCGATTCCTATTCTGAACTTCTACCTCAAGAGTCTGAAAAACGTGGGCAATTTTTGTTGTTACTAGGGTTTTTGGTTAACTTATGCTTATGAGTGCGTGAATTTTTGCTTACCATAGTTATTCGCACCAGGACCCACACGTACGCAATGACACGCACTGTATAGCTCGTCCAAACGCCCCACTCTTCTTCATTTTTCTGACCTCATTCTCGTCCAGCCTCCTTTTTAACGATTTTTCGAAGCCTTTTTCACTTAGGAAACACCGATTCACGCAGTTTCTTCGCCATCGCTCTATGTTCCATCCTTTCTTCCATTTTTCGTTATAATCTGGATTATACAGAATTATCGTGAACTGTGTCTTTGAAAAGGCGGGGGCAAGCGGGGTCTCAGTAGTCTAAGGGACAGAGCACGGTGCCCGGAAAGCCTGTCCAAGACTATAGTTTTGTCCACAAACCGCCATCTTTGTGAGGCTTTACGAACGTGGCGAAATAACAGCAGTTAACAAAGATCAAGTATCGAAACACGTTTTTACCACATTTCGTAAACCTCGCAGCAGATTTCGTTGAACCGTGAATCATTTCTTGCTATAACCATCCTCGGGTTAGCTGCCAGTTGAGCTTTTTTGGGTCTGCTCGCCGCTGTCCATAGATTGAAATAGGTAAATTCTGTTATTCGTTCTGAGCGAGTACTTTGGAGTATTTTCTACGGCTCATTAGAAGCATCCTCCAGTACTCTTTGTTTTTCTCTTTGTCGGCCCGCAGATGGCTCGTTCTGCGTTACCTGGTGCGGTGAGTTTTTGATCACCAGAAGTTAAGTAATTTTATGGCTCGAATATTGACTGCTTGATGCTCTCAAGAAGTCATGTTGAGAACAAATGCAGTGTACAATTCTAGGTCGCCTAACATTGCTGAAGACACACTTCAACACACGTCCCATGCGTTACCGGCCAATCTTTTTGTGTTGGTTCGTTCTATTTTCGATCTTTATTTCACTTCCAACTAAAAATGCCGGCTATCAGTCCTACGGAAGTTCAGTTCGTGGGAACTCTAAAGTTCGCCTCTCTAATGTTCTCCACGTGCGGATCTCCATAAACTTCTGCATTGTTGTGACTTGATGTAGTTTGTTTTAAACTCTTGAGAGGTATTACTAGAAGCTTATCCGCTGGCGTTTCGGCGATATCGCCTCCTTCAGACTGAAATGGATCAGAACAATTTGTGGATATCAGGTCAAAGGTCTCCACAATCCTATGGAAGTTCGATACCCTCTAGGACAAGCACGTAACCTGAAGAAGGCCACTCCTTGCAACTTGATCCTTGAAATCACCCAGCAACCGATTGTGGGACCAGGTCAGCTGGTTTAATTCTTAATCGTAATCACTGTAGGAAGGCCAATCATATATATGGCCTGGGTTCCCGCGTTATTGTGAGGCATTCCTCCCACAGGTTCATCTTCGAATCCATGACTTATATCCATAATGCCTCGAAGATTTTGTTCTGCATTATTGCGGTTCTTGTGCCACGACCTCCAACGTGATCTCCAAACCTCCATTTTGGTCTCTTAATCGATTAAAATCGTTAACGCGGGATTTGAGGCTTTATATAAGTCGGCCTCCCCATAGTGATTTCGATGAAGACCAAGCCCAGTTGGCCTGGTGGCAGTATCGGTTGCTGGGTGACTTTAAAGACCCACGGAGTAGCCCTTCTTGGATTTACGTGCGCGCCTCAAAAGATTCCGAACTCCGGTTGGGTTGTGGAGAACATTGATCTGATATCAAGTCGTTTTGATCCGTCTCAGGCTCTGACGAAGGCGATACAGCCGAAACGTCAGCTAATAAAGTTTCTGTGAAGTTCAATCTGTTATTTCCGCTGATACTTTCATTGCCAGTGAGTTGTGACGAATTCCTTTAATGATCATCATAGTAGATGATTGACGATCAGCAAGTGATCCGATGTGTTGCTCAACTGGAAAGTATCACTGAAATGCTGTTGTTTTCGCAGCGTTACTCTTGATGGAATGCTATACCTCTCAATGAAAGGCCTTCGATGATGGCAGATTGCGGGTTTGATTTAGACGTTTTCAGCAGGGAGCTAAAAACACGGAATCATCTTTGGCTCTCGGTGATTCGATGGTAAACATTTATTCGGGAAGCCGAACAGATAACAGAAAAAATATTCAGAAATAGACCTCGGGAGCTGAGAAGATACATGTCTTCGGTTGCTATTTTAGCGGAACATCTTAAAATTGTTGACCGAGTGAGAAAACGCCTAGAGGAGATTTCCAGCACATATTCAAGATTGATTTAGAGTTGATATTTATGGATTCTTCGGAAAATCCATATAAAACTGCACGTAAAATAACTTAGTAGGCTTATGAAAGATTCTGTTTTGTTTTCGCATACTTCGAAAAGTGAAGAGTAGCTTTTGAAAGATAGATGTTTTTGATTTTGGTGATCACTGAGATTAAATATTCTAAATTCATAATGGTTGATATTTTTCTTTCTGCCTCCATAAATAAGAGTAAGAACTTATAGAGAAAATTATTTGTTATATTTGATTTGTAAAAAAGTAAGCTTCTTGAGTTGAACCCCAGTGAAATAACCTCTGCTGAAATTTGAAAAAAAAANAAAAAAAAATTCGTTAGATTCGAAGTGCGTTGGAGTTGATAGTTGACGACATTATAAGTATAGCTTAGGGCTATGTTGCAAAGCGCTTTCCGCCTTTGGTGTCACCTAAAGCAAAACAAGTTGAGCAGTATTTATAAAACACGAAAAGGGCACCCTAAATCCATAAAAACATATTTGCAACTAATTGATGGTGTTTGAAATCCCGAAAAGTTCTTTTTCAAGCCCTTAGCTGTTTTGATGTTGTCCAGTAATTCAGTTTTTCAAGGCATATAATGGGGCTTTGGGACTAGATGGGTATTATCGTTCGATTGCTCCTTTCATATTTGTTTGACATACTCGGCTATGAGTATAGGGTGAACCAATGGCTGCGCGCGCTGACGCTGATACCGAATTTTTTCTGAGTTCAGAATATTTCTCTCGGTTTCTTCCATTTCACAAGGTAGATTACATTCCTTTCTAGTGATACTGAACTTTCAGCAAATTTCATAAATATTGGTAGGATAGATTCCGTTCTGACAACCAGTCCTCACTTTGCATTTACAAGCACTTTTGGCACGGGACATCTACAGTCGAATGAATATAACTTTGCAGCTGGTATAATCAACCATTAGACGCTTTCGAAAGTTGGGACAACTGCAGATCGAAAGGAACATAAGAGGCCTACGTCCACACTTAGGAGAGCTGTTAAGGGAGCAGGGCGAAGTTCTGCGTAGCAGTGAAGTTCATTCTGCGCACAAATGGCTAAAGGAATGACTATTTCATGAAGTTATCTGCGCGAAATCGTGAAGAATCATCTGCACAACAAGACTCTCATACGATAGTGGTACAACCTTGGAAATAAAATCGTGCTTAGTCCAAACAAAATAGACCTGGAATAATCTCGAAAACGCCTTGCAAAAAGTCGAGATCAACTCTTTGATCCTACGTACCACTGTCGACGCCTTCTATCTCATGGTCTTGGAGGTCTGGGTAGAAACAGGAAGCAATAGATCTCAGTTCGAATGTACAATTTCAATAAGAGATTTGCGAAGAACATTCTTTTAAAATAGGTTTGTTTTATTAGCTTTCTGTTCGTTTTCGACAATGTGATTTCTGTGTCACCATAGTTTTGGCCCATGTACATAGAATCGGATCAAAGTCGAGAGAAATCGTTCTCATTTCACTACAGTATACATAGATTATTCGTGTTCCCTCGAAATCGCCGTTCTGGCTGCGGAACTCCGAGAAGTCCTGCAAGAGTAGCTGATCCGGGCATTTATCAGGATTAGTGACGTTGTGCATAGTTGTCATCGTAAGTGGTAACAGCTTGAGAGTTAAGAGGATGATGTGTGACATCACAGTAAGGGTTTTTAGCATATGCTCATAGTGTATAAACGTTTAGGATAAATGAGGTGCAGAAGATGGTCTGTGATGCTGCCGTAAAACGCCTTATGGGGGATCTTATTATGCTAATGATTTCATCTTTTTTGGAACATATTTGGATAATAGATGTTTCCACTGAGCAATCTCCCTCTCAACTCTTAAGCTTTTTTTTAGTAAACTCTGTAATCTGACGGCTTTTCTTCGCAACTCCTCTCTGTCTCTTAATCGAGCGTTTGTGCAACTTTGGGAGAAATTACGTTTAATATCATTAGCAAATTACTCCGCTCAGCGTTTTAATTAGCTCTGCTATTTAATTAGCTCTATCTAGCTCTAACGCACCTCTGAGGTTGGTGTCACTTGATTCAGTTGGTCAAAAACTGAAACCGAGAAGAATCCACCGCACAGAGCCGATTCATGGTTTGGAAATGCACTGGGTCTTTCGTTTTTGGGAACATCAGATCACAGTTTTTCGAAAATTTTAGCGTGTACCACAGCTGACTCGATCTCATCAAAAGAAGCAGCTCCTTTATGCAAGGGCTGATATGGGCTGAATGGGAACCACTCTTGATTCCGCGTGCAAAGAAAAAAGTGTAAACTTCTGGTGGAGGGAGAACTGGTGAAAATTCAGTCACAATGGCAGTGGTTGAAGGCACAAGAGAATGCACTTATGGCGCTAGGACGTGCGCACAGAACTCCCGTCCAAGTTCTATGGACCTGTGCGAGGGTCACTGAGCAATGATCCATAGAACTTGGACGGGAGTTCTATAGACCTCCGCCAAAAAGTTAGTTCGAATTGGGACTCGGAACGGTGAATCCTGTTGCAAAATCTCGAAAATTTACTAGTCCAGTGAGACGCAGTAATATCTAGTCCAATGCCATCAAGTGACCGTCGAAAGGAAGCGAAAGTCAGAAAAATCGTGAGAGATGTCAAGTTCTCCTGCAGCAGGAAAGCGGCATACGAAGTAGTCTGGCCATACAAGTGATGCAGCCTCTGGCTCTGTCTTCGTTGCCAAGATCGAATCACTGCTGTGAGGAGACTTTTGAAAAAGGGTAAAACTCAGGAAGAAAGAATTTCGTCGTTGAACTATCCTCTGACGTACTCACCGTAAGCCTGCTGCTCCAAAAGCGAAAACGATGTGTTCCATCGGAGCTTTGACAATGCCACATTAGTTGCGGAAAAAGAATAACTCGTCATAGCGGGTAATCTGAAACGCACGTTGACATGAGCAAAGAGCCTTGAGGGTTTTTTGGTGGAAGAATAGTAATGGCCAGAAACAAGTAAGGAGGAAGGGTTCTCGGCTTGGTCACAGTCTGCGACCTGGCGATTTGCAGCACATCCTCAGTGAGAAGGTAACTTGCAACAGTGGTCGAAGCCAAACAAAGATCGATCATGTACTCGTAAGAAGATCATCCTCCAAAATCTCCATATTTGCAAGAGCCTCACCAAGGCTGTCCTAGCAAAGACAAAGAGTACGGAATTGGACACCTCGTACGAGAAGCTCGACTGTTGAGCAGGGGTAACTTCATCTCTTCATCGAGTCGCTCAAGACATCAGAGTTGTCAAGGCCTTGAGGAGCAGCGTTAGCACCATCTTGATGAAGCCACTTGAGGTCATGCGCATGTGCAAAGAATACATCGATAAGCCCCTGAAAGAACAACTCCACCGCAAGAACAGCTCCTATATAGAGGCGACAGCTGATCTCATCCCATGTGCACAGAGAGTGAGGCTCGAGAAATGAAAGCAGTAGTATCCATCTTCAAGCAGAAGAGGGACGCGATAGTGTTCCAGCTTTTGCGGAATCAGGTTGAATGCGCATAAACTGGACCAGATCTAACAAGAAAAGTTCCTCTTATGTCTTGGAGGACTGCAGCGGATGCCATATTTTTATTCATACGAGTCACGGGGAAGGCAATCGAGAAAAGAATCGAGAATCTGCTTCTTTGCCTTCGATCTGGTGAAGCCTTTCATCTATTATTTGCCGCGGCCAATCCTCTGAAAAACACTTCGAAAAAAAGAAACGAACGGGAGTACCTGATCTTCTTGTTGAAGGAGAAGTACAATCGATCCAAAAGAGCTATAGCACTCTGCACAGTCTAACAAAAGCAATCGATGCCACAAAAAAAAAGTATATCTGAGACCGTTCCTTTTCCTATTAGTATCTGTATGCGCATGAATGTCATAACAAAATGATGGCTATTGAATGGGCTACTGGAAACCACTCTTTCTACTGATCCGAAGCAGTGAGTAGAGAAGAATCTTGGCCAGTCTGCAAAAATGGCAGGTGCTGGCGGAGAGTGGGCCTAGTCTGAATGTGAAGAGGATCAATTTCTCAGCTCTGAGGAGTGTGCAGAGCCAATTGCAGATTGCCCTAAAGAAGCTTCGAGGAGGGTACAGGACTTCCGACATTGAGGAATGATGTGGCTGCTGACGGTATTGTGATCAACGTGCATGAATGAAATGGAGAAAGTTCTATGGCATCTTGTGCCACCGACGTTGCTCTAGAACGCTCAGAGGAAACGTGTACAAAGCAGAAGTTAGGCCCGCGATGCTCTACGGCAGCGAGTGCTGGCGCGCAAACAAGAAGGTTGGGAAGAAAATTTCATCTAACTGAAATGACGATGCTCAGATTGTTGGGTTAGACCGAAGCGAGTTAGAATCGAAGGCTTCAATATGATCATATAAGCCGCTATACAGTCAAGAAGATTGAGCACCAGTTGCGACGGTATGGACACATGTTGGGAAAGCAACAAGATCACGCAATTAGAAAACGAACGAATTTTGAGGCTGAAGGCAAGCAACCTCGTAGGGCCCCGAAGCAGAGATGGCGGGCTGTAGTCAATAAGAGCCTTCAAAAAACTTTTATAACGGTAGAAGATACCGTGAATACAGGAAGTGATGACAATTCATGATGACCGAGGACCTTGCGACTGNGAAGACGTGGGTTCTATTGTACACCGCACTCAAGTCTACGTTGCGAAGGGCTGCATAATAGAAAAAAGCGCCTCGAGGTAGATGTTCTCTGCTTTTTTCAATCTTGTGAAGATCTAATAGCACATTACAAACTTCAAGAGAGTTATGGGAACTGTGTCATATCCATCGAGCCGCAGAGCTAAGGAAACGGGCGGATCTGGAATTTGAAACTGGAAATTGCGGTTGCCTTTTTTCTTATCTTCAAGATCTAATGAAGATTTCGTCGAGTGTCCGGAGCTTCTCTTCTTCTTGGTTTCAGAACTGCCTTGGCTGGACCCTGTGAGGCTTTGAGCCTGTTTTTCCCAATAGCCCTGCTGTTCCACTCTGTCTTAAATCTTCTTTTACGGCCTCCCATCAGAGTATGGCATCCACTCGAACATTTTGTAGTAAAAACTCTGCTGCCAATTTTGATCAACTGCTTTAAGCAAAGCTAATGTCCTTCCTAAATTGGCGAAATCTTCCTGTAAGCTGGCCAGGGAAATGGGGTGTCATAGCGCTTCGATTTCCGGATTTGAGAACAGTATTTGAATCTAATGTGGCGGTGACGAAGATTTTGAAGCAACAGTGTTAGGTGTTGGAATGGCCTTCAATCATTTAAAAGAACAAAGAAATATTGCTCTTATGTTCAAAAAAAAGCGGGTTGTATTGAAAAGATGTTGGTAGCTTCGGTGCTCTCGATTTGTTACCTTTGAATTCCTCCCCATAATGCTTTTAATGAACCTTTCTAGAGTTTATTCATATGATATTAACCGTGAACAAGAATCTTTTTCTGACCTTAGATTATAATGGTTGGTACATACTACGTAATATTGCAGTGCAACCTGCACAGGCTGAAGCTTTTTTATGTCTACTTATTTATTCTGCGTTGGTGCTAAATTTGTCTCTTTTTCATATATTTGCTTCCAGCCTTGCGTCAAAGAGACAACAATGTCCGATGTGTGAACCCAGTAGGTAGCTCCTGTAGCATACTTCGTTGAGATGTGATGAACAAAAAAGCTGGTATTGTGGTATGTGTAATTAAATTGAATTTAAAAATTACATTGTATTGTGATCTAACCGGAATAAAATTTGTATAGCACCAAGCTGTTTTCACTGTAAAACGAGGTATCATTTCGAGACTAATTAGTGTTTGAGGTATAGCAATCAATATAATTTAGAAACATGAAGCAGAAATAGCAATTTCGAGAGAACTTTGCCTTTAGCTATAACTTCAAAGCTATGGTTTCATTAGTCATTAGCTATAGATTCTCCATTTTGCTGTTTCGGTTGTTTTCCAAAAGTCTAGCAGCTCGTATATTATATTTCTAAAATAATTTTTTCCTTGCAAAAAGACGGCTATCGTTGACAACTTACTTATGTACAGATTTTTCATTGAAACTACTCCATGTTAGCTGGTGCAGTTTATAATCACTCACCATCCTGTAGTTTTCATTAAGGATGTTCAGCAACATGGGTTCTAAGGCCAATGAAGGAGCGTAGCATGCTCCTTCACTGGCCATTGAAACGGGTGATGCCAGAGAAGAACCATTCGGACCTAGTTGAAGAACAGTCCATATTACGGGAAAAATGATGAAAGATGAGCAGTGGTTGGGGGAATGAGAAAAGAAGAGCTCACCCGCGGCAGACAGGTCATTTTCAAGTATTTGATAAAGAAATTGAACTCAATTCCAGGACAGCTGGTGGCCTGAAAAACTGTAGAAATTGAATTGTGGGTCTAAGGTGCTTCAGTGATGCCTAAGGATGCACAGTTTCATCTTGAAAGACACGAAGCGCCACCTACGAAGGACAGTTCTCTCGTCTTCCTATTCGAAAGGTAAAACGTTCTGGAGCTGGTGAAAAATGAACAGGTACTAACGAAGGCTGAGGCAAGTGTTTATGAGAGGCGCAACTATTTATTTATTTATTTATTTATTTATTTATTTATTTATTTATTTATTTATTTATTTATTTATTTATTT
>UZAF01020342.1:0-12723 GCA_900617895.1 Haemonchus placei | reverse complement strand
TTCGCAAAATCAAAGTATATAACATCACAGCGTCTACCATTATCAAGTACTACTGTCCAGTCCTCAAGGCTTTCAATCATGTTTGTCTCCACCGACCTCCCAGGGACAAAACCATGTTGGACCCGTGGTATTATTCTGTTAACTGCAGCATACTCGAGAATGTGTTGAAAGTATGGTGTACACGACCCAACCGCCTGTCTTTTCCTTCGAAGTATACCCATGAAGCTCCTTCTCCCCATTGTACTAGTTAGAAAATTCTGTTACACATCCGGCAAACGGCAAATGTTGACTGACGTGAGAAACAGTATCACCCAAGAAGTTGGGTCCATCTGACCTTCATGGGAAAGACTGGGAGTTCCTGGAGTGCGTTTAGAAATGATAACGACCGAACAGTGAATGACTTATCGAGATCAAACGAAACCTCAAGGTAAAATAGTAGTTTACGTGCTACCGTCTAGAAGAATTTTTTTATTCTCTGTTATCCTCTTCTACTTTTTTTTCTCATTTTCAAAGGCTGCTGAATAGTAACAAGTATAAAGTTACTTTTTTGCATTGTTTTCCTGTAATCTCTATCTCGAATTTTCATGAATGTCACGAACCCAATGGGATTTAATTATTTCTTCAAAGGCGCTCAAGCTTACTCTGTGCAAATAGCTAGGCAAACTTTGGTCCTCAGTGATTACTTTGTAGTCCACTTTTTGCCCGGTTGTCGCCCCCCGCCATCGTTTCCATACTAGATAGTTAGCGATTTAGAAAGTATGGCAAAAATACTTTTTTCAAGTTAAAAAGGCGCAGAACTTATAGAGTCATGTATCCCAGGTTTCGATCGAAATGGGAAGTGAATTGCCCTTTCAGAGGTACGTATCGAGAAAAATCTTGTAAGGGAGTACACGTTTCTGACGCTAAGGTACATTCTCCTTAGGATTTCTCCCTAATTCACAGCTTCGTTCGATCCCTGGTCTCTACCACAAATAAGTAGGGGTGAGCGGGAAAATCCAAAGAGGAACCACTTCTGATACAAACGGACCAGCCAACTCCCAAAGCGATTTAACCATGGAAGATTTTTGGAGTTTACCTGAGGTGAATCAAATGAGATCCCCAAGGAAGTTCAAGGAAGTTCTGGGGAGCCTGGAAGAATCATTGACAAGGGTGACGTTCCAATTGCCACTCAATCATCTGCAAAATTCCACATTTGAAGTGGTCCCCATGGGTGCCGAACCAACAACCTACACATCCAAACTGGCTCTTCTTTCCAGGGCATTCCATACCTTTCACAGGTTCGTTCTGCACCATATTGCAGATTTTTTTACAGATGTCTTTTGCAGCATGAATAGAACCTATCATGCAGAGGATTCATCCAACGATTCATTGAATGTTAGGAAATCTGAATTGTTTAGCATGTCAATGAAGCGAAATCATTTAGTTAGAAGAAGCTTCAAAAGAAAAGAGTCGACATGATACTTAGTTATGGCTACGGTAGCTCTTAATTAGCTCATTCATGTCAGCCTTACCAATTCATAGCAAAACCATCCTATCGGAACTCTGCCTACTTGTTATACATTGCTTATTTGTTTACCCAACATGAGCTTCTTCTAGCTTCGGCTCCATTTGGCAGGCTTTGAGCCGAGTTCCCTTTTAAAAATGGAAATTCCTTTAGGCATAAGGTGGCTCCCTATACATTCATTCATAATAAAGAGACTGTTATAAAAAAATGATATTAATAAAAAGTCAATTCAAAAGCATTATGTTGTTCAGCCAAAGTTTCTCCACTGACCTGCTATTCTTAGGAAAATTCATGAATTTCCAAACGATCTTCCAAACCAGTTCCTCTAACTTGCAATGGATTGAAAAGCGTTCGAAAATAGCGCGCTGGAGTCGTATGCATGGCACAGCCTGGAAAAACTTCAGCCCCAATTCATGAAGTTTAGTTTCAGTGATTAGATTGTCATTTTAGTTCAGTTTGTAGCATTTGTTCCTATTCCCAGGAGGAGAGTGTGGGAAAGGGGACTGTAGGAATATTTCCCAATAGAAAAACCCCTACGAGGTTTTGTTGAACCCTAAAGAAACTTGCAATTCAATATTATGACCATAAGGCTAAAATAATGACAGAAATTAGGCTGTTCATATATTTAAAAGCAATCGAATAACTAGCATCGCCGAAGCCACTGAGACTTCAAAACTCACCCAAGCAATCGCTCCCAGGGTAGATGGTTCGGGGAGATTCTGAGTCAAAAGATCACTAAAATCTTCAAAAATCAAAAATATATGAAATTCCACTAAAAACTTTGCTATGGCTTATTGTACTAGTCAATGCTGCTATACTCCCAGTTAGGTCCTGTCATACGTCACTTGGCACGGGCCAAAGCCTCCATTAGGGACCGCAAACCTTCACAAATGATGGGGCTCTATTGACTTGCACTTATCGTTGGGTTACTTCCGCTTGATGATTGACGCCCATCTTGTCCATTACATTGGCTTTCCCTCATAGCTCGTGACTGTTTTGTGAAAATCGATATTTAGTGATGATAAATTCTTCTTGGAGATGACCTTCTTGGAGGCCTATGATGTGATGTAGGAATTGGCTCACTCCTCACCTGAGTAGATCGTCATAAGTTGATAGGGTACTACTTCGGGGAAGCCTGTTCCTGGTAGGTATACCGTATGGATCTTCCATATTACCGATCCTGCAGTTAAGGTAATGTGTAAGAGGAGAGGGAACCTTTACAGGGAACGGGGCTCTTTGGGTGCTTTCAGAGTTTAGGGACGTGTTGTGCCTTGTTTCACCGACCGACCACCGACCGACTGACCGACGGTGTTGCTGGCTACGTGCCGACAACGCTGGACAGATTGTGTTCGGAGTCGCGTGAGCAAAGTCTATCTGTCCAGTGTTGTCATCACGTGGTCAGCATCAGGTGAAACAATGGACGTCGTTGAACTTTGAATGCACCATTTAAGTCTGTATGCCTTTGAAAAGAAAATTTGGTTGCTAGTTCGACCTTCGTTGGAATAGCAGAAGGTTCTTCCCTTTTTTTTGCCCCTCCTTCTTGTCGATAACCTCCTCAGCCTTTCAGTTTTTCCTTTGAAACTTGAAATATGCTCTCTATAAAGCTTTCAATAAAATATACCAGTCAGAGGGGTCATTACCAGCCAGAAAATGAAAGTGACTCTAACGAAATGTTTGCTCAGGCTGATACATATGAAGCATGCCCCCCACCTGCATCACCTGTCGCCTGCCCTGCTGATCATCGATTTCCTCCAGCTCGCTACGCTTCTCTTTCGTTCTTGTGGCTCACCATTGTACTCTGGAGGGCCTCATCCTTCAGGGTTCACGTACCGAATCATTTCTTTCATTCACTTTAATTTTTCACGTTCCTTTCCCTCGGTGGCGACAGCCCTGGTGCTTGCACTCAGGACACCCACTTTGCCTTGAAGTTTGACCTAGTTCTGGGATCTGTACCATATTCATCCCTCTCTAACTGACTCCTCTTGTTCACTGAATTCAAATTGACAGATGCTCATTCAGTTGGGGCTTTAGGAGGTTACGAGGATATGCCACATTGTTCCCATAACTTTACACCGAATTGCTCGTTATTGTTAAGTAATGGCTCGTGAACTCTTCCAGTTGGCTCCCTGTCGGGTACCAGGGCTAACGTTCACTTCACTGCTTTGAAGAATCCATCCTGAAAGCCCTGGCAGGAGAGTTGTCCATGGCTAAGTACCGACGTTGTTTATTAATTGTTTGTTTGACTATGAAGCCTTCTGGTTAGGATTCTACCAATACCAAAGCTGTTTACGTCAGCTACTACAGCTCCCTTCTGGCTAATTTATTCCGAAAACGTTACGACGTGAAAGGCGATCAACTACTGTCATTTTGCCTTCACACTGCCTCCATCTCGGCGTTTCAGCAACTCGGCAAGGCCGGTGGAGAAAAAGCTAAGGGTTGCAGCTATAAATCAGAGTTTTCCCATTCCATTCTTTGTTTTTTCTCTTCATTTGTCATCCTTGCTCCTAAATATTCCTCGTCTACTCAATATCCAGGATAGATGTGGTGTGGTGGCAAATGGCGCATTTCACACACGCATTGTTACGATTTCAAATCGCAGGTCGACATCCACCTAGGCGAACCAAGCCTTCCATCTTTCCAGGGTCGGCTAATTGGGACCAGACTCGTGGGGGAGGATAAAAGCACGGACTTGTTCATTGGATGGCCAACGCAAAGCATTGTTTAGGCCACATACGCATTCACTACGCCACCACTATTCTGAGTGGAATTCGAATGCGGGGCGGATCCCCAGTTGGGATTGGTTGAAGCCCTAGACTTTACCCTTCATCCTCAATCGGCAGTACATTAGAAAATGCTAGAGCAAGGACCGAGGGTATCAGAAGGGGTTTATCGACCTCTTTTTCACGTTTACCAACAATCCAACCTATCACATCTTTCTTAATTGGCTTTGAATTTTTCCCTCAAAACCAGATCATTACTACTTTTTAGTTTATCTTTACTTATAATTGTCATAATGCAAAAGTTGGAGCGAATTCGAAGGGTTGAACCCATAGAAGAGAAGCCCCCAGATGCCGCAACCACCCTCGCGCTGGTTGGCTTTTAAACTGAACTTTGAACTGACGAAACGAAAAAGGCATCCAATTTCCAAATGATCCTGACGAGAGCGGATTTATTTGTTTACCATTTCAAATCCCCCGGTCATCCCCTTTCATTTTTCCCCATTTTTTCCCACACCGTCCAATTCTTGCATTTGCAAGCTCCCACTGGGATTTTCTTCTCCTTTTGCATCCGAAGTCCTTGAATGTAATGAAGTTTGCTCAGTAATATGACTTACAGAAGGCCTACTGCGTCATCCAATCCATTTCCAGTGTTGCCCCCACATGGGTGAATTCCAATTTTGCATGACATCATGATTTTTATGTGATTCGTGTGCTGACTTATTCAAGGAATTGACGTCAGTCGAAAATGAAAATGAGGGCCCCATGAATTCGTTGGAATGTGCAACCTGTCGTTGGATAAGGTAGAAGTTTAGCAAATAGCAAATACCTCCTTCCGGGATCGCCTCTGGGGTCCGATCCCGTTCATACTTGCATTCAAGTAAGTATCAGGCCTATAAACTGATCTGTGGAGCTGTCATCGGTAAACAAATCGGAGTAATCACCCATATAGTGAACCCAGACACCTGAGAAATGGGAGGTTCCGTTATTTGAGGCCAATTTCTATTTGGATCTATCAGTGACTCCTAGAAGGAGCATCGATAATACTTACCTCTGCCCTATTTAAACCTAAGGTGCTTTACCGACGTGGGAAAGGGGCCCTACCGATGGAATCCTGGAGCATGAATTGCCATTTTACCTTTCCTGGACCCATTGGTGGTTACATAAATGTGAGAAATGACCATCTCAAGCTAATGAAGATAGTTTCGACCTCATGGAAGACAGTAGTTTGACCCGTTCCGACCTTCTGAATCCTTCGGAACGGGAAGACCCGTTCCGAAGAATTCAGCGTATCACTTCGAATGAGCCCCTTTTACCACAACCCATTTCGTCCGTCTTGAGGTGTAGTGTAAGGTATGACTGGATTCCTTTCAATGTCAAGCTTCAGTAAGGTTCCTATTGTTGTTCATGGGCCTACTAACCATGGAGTTTCCGGTGCTTTGAGGGACTAATAGCTCAGGTATGGGTAAATAACTATATTTATGCAATGTAGATTCAATAGCTCAGTGAAAATAAGCAGTAAAGCAGTTTCAGCCCACACTGAGAGATTTTGCTCCCATGTATTTTCCTTCATTCTTCGGCGTCGTTTGATCGGTCGCTTTTTATAGAGTCCCAGTTTATGAAGTCCCACCTTATGACTTCCCATTTTATGTTATCCATCTGGATGAAATGTTTCGAAAAACTGTTTGACTTTACTACGAAGTCGAATACTGGTATTGTCAAAAGCTTTTCCCTCAGAAAATCTCTAAATATTATATTTCTATTACTGCCTTGGAGATCCATGCTTGGAGATCCAAGGTGTGCATGGCCTTGAGTCCTTCCTCTTTAATGAAGATCGAATTCCTGGAGCAGTTATTTTTTCCAACTAGGCTTAGAGTTCATGGGGAACCAATGATCGAAAGAAGCGGGTTGGGAACCTAAATCTGTCCCACGTGGGTGTTACGAGTCTGAACATGGAAATTCGGAAGGCAGACCGAAAAGTAAGAGTCTGGCTAGATATTGCTACAAAATAAGTGTGCTTGACTTTGTACCGTAAGCCCAGCCCATTTCGAAGATGCCAAGGTTTTCGTAGACGCTTGCTATAAGGTGGTATGTTCACTCAAACTCGAAAGCATAACCAGTACAACCTCTTTCTGGTTCCTGACAGTTTTGGTTATTCCTCTGACTGCGGAGCTGTAAGTTCCTGCCTGTTGGACTTGATTCAAAATGCTTTAAGTATTCTCAGATTGACAAATAGATACCAACGAACGAGTTTTTTCTGCCTGGAACTGATCATAGACCAGCGGGCAGATCTGGAAAGCGGCCCTCCCAGATAACTGAAAATAATGAGGAAAACGTTGCATAGATAAGGTTTATCTTCTTCAGACTAAAAACCTTGAGGAGTCCCAATTTCGAATGAGCTATTTTGAGCTCATCAGTTTGTTGTTTTTAAGCAATCAGTCATCTGAAAGAGCGATTGCCTGCTTCTTTTCTGGACATGTGCTTGCGTCATATACCGCTGTCGAACCATTGTTAGAGCCCCTTGACAAACGGCTATGGTGGACGGGCTGTTTTTTGCGTTCTCTTGGGGAAACATATAAGATGAAGATGCTTAACATTAGGGTTTAACTGCGTAGGCCGTGTCGGGGATAGGAAATGCTTAGCATAGTCATCCTCAATGCCTGGCCCGACTTGCTTATGAAGTAGCCTAAATTCTGGGGAATTCATGTCGCCCTCATTTCCTTGAATCTGATAATATTGCTTGAAGGTTTCCGTGACAATGTCGAAATCTCGTCCGGAATTCAACCCATGGACCCATCTCCAAATGGGATTATCCGGCGCCTTCTTTGGTGAGCTGAGTGCTGGGCAAGAGGGTACAAGTATCACTTCGTAGAAAGACCGCCATAGCACTTAAAAGAGGCGTACTGAGTAGGTGAATTTGTTGGAAAATGGTGGGATCCGCCAAAAAGACCCACCCTATTCGCAGAAAAGCTTTGATAGCTTCTGAGCTGTTGTTTGAAATTCTTGTAAGAAGGAAGTATTCATCCATGATAACTGATTAGTAGCCATCTTGCCATCCTGCTGCGAGAAACTGGGTAAACACAGAGTTCTGCATGAGCTGATGTAATTACAACAAATATGTATAACATAGCAATCCCTTTCTTCCATAACAGAAGCTGAAGACGTGAGATGAGGTGTTTCAATTTTGTGATGGTGGGAGCTTGGTTCTACTTAGCCAGCGGGATTTTTCAGTGGTTATAGGAAGGTTTCCTAACTAATCCCAATATAGAAAACTTTTAGGGTCAAGACAGCATCTCCTGAAAACTCCAAAACCTCGAGGTTAAGTTGAAGCTTTGTGTCAGTTTGAGTTCCTTTGGGGCTCACAGCGATATTTTCCTCCCACGTCCCCACTCTCCCACTCCTATATCGCAATTACGAGACCGTTCATTTAAAGTTACAACACTGTTGATCCTTCAATAGGGGTTTCTGTTTACACCACCGCCGAAACAACAAAACCATTAAAAGCTCCGTAGCGTTATCATTAGGGCTCCCTTGGCCTCCATTGAATGTATGCAGGGAGTCTGCTGTTCCCACCTCTGGCTTCCAACTTACCTCATCCATCAATGCCTGCACTGTTTTGATATCAAATGTTGCTTTTAAAAAAACTGTAGGTCTCTACAGTGATTGTCGCTCTCGTCAGAGACTCCTACTTCACCAAATATTCTTCAGAAACTTGATATTCGGACTTTTCCAAAAAGTTCGAGCATCAAACTTGCCTGCAAAAATTATTTTGCTGAAAGATTTGAGAACTTTTTAAAACCTTCCTACATGCCTGATGGTGAATTTAATTGCTTGTTTATTTGTACACTTACTTATGGGGTAAGGGCGAAGGTACTGTAGTGGCAAGTAGCGCACTATCATACAGGGGCCGACCATACCTCCTATCCCTCCAAGATTGGTTAATCGGTACCAGACTCACCTGTGAGGATAAAAGCACTGCCTTCGATATCGGCTGGCCACCGCAAATCATTGTGTAATCCACATACGCATCCAATACGCCTCTACGATTCTGATTGGAAGTCAAATGCTGGGCGCAACCTTCACGCGGGATTGATTAACGCCCCAAGACTTTATCCTTCAAACTTTCTTCTTTTATGGGGTATTTGGTTTATCTACATAATGTCTGTCTATAAGGTAACACCCTCTTCAGCACCATGATTTGAATAACTGATTAAATAGATTCAACTACGACTATAAGGGAACAAATGAAGAAGGTGAATCGAGTGTTTTCCACTGAGGAACCCCAAATGAAGTAACGTAGAGGTGTTAAAAATAAGCATCCCAAGCAAGTTTTTCTCATGACGTCTTGCTGAGGTTTTTTTTGGAACTCATCATTCTTGTGCTGTGACAACTTTTCAGAAACTTACTCAGTTTTTCCTTAGCTTAGTCAAGACTCCTCTGGTTTTTGTAAGCCCCACGAGTATTCCTACCAGAAGCTAAAATTGCTTCGAGAAAGCTTCCCAGTTCATGTCAAGCCTCCCAGAATGACGAAAGTAATTAACCGGAGTCCAGAACTTTTTCCGCTTCTATCTTGGGCAGACCCTTGGATCATTAGTGATGTCACTGAAAACAGTAGGTGCTATGACGGACTAGCACCCCAGGGTAGGACCCCGGCAAGTAGGACGGTCTAACGAACGTTCTCGTCTATCTGGGCTTGTACCAGATCCTTAGGACTCAGCCGATCAAGGCAAAGAATGAAAGGATAAAGAGGGAAATCATCCACCCTGATGAATTTTGGTTCTGGGATGTGCCCCGCATGCGACTTATATGCAGAGTCGAATGAGCATATGGCTTGTACAACGGCTTGCGGAGGCCACTCGACTAGGTATTCGGTGCTTTTATCCTCCTAGACGAGCCAGATACCAAATGAACTACCATTGAGAGATGGAAGGCTTGGTTATCCTGAGCGAGTACGAGCCGGAGATCCGATCTCTGGACCATCATCGCAATACGCTACTTTGCAGAGCACCTCATTAATCTGAATAAAAACTAAAAATCAAAAGAAAAAACGGAAAATTATAAAAAATAGGAAAGATCTGACTGATTTCTTTGCCGGCTGGACAACTCAGCTATGTTACTAATAATAACCCTATTGACAAAGTCAACAATTGAGTAGAGGACCAGACAACTCTCTTTTTTTTTCCGGCACGGGCTTTTTCCTATAGCACAAGGGTGATCGTTTAACTGAAGAGCGTTGCTTAGGAAAAACACACCCACAAATCTGTACTGGGGACTTTATTACACTCAGGCAAAGTCTACTTGGTCGTTCCAAAAACACAAAGCAGCTTAATAGACGAATTAATGACCCTATTTTCAAGCCCTTCCGGGTAGCTTTCAGGCCTCAAAACCTTCTTTCAATGGAGCTACTTCTTACCCTGTTTTTAGGCCCTTTCAGGTCGCGTTCAGACCTCAAACACTTCTCTCAAAGAAGTAAGAAAGATCAAATTTAGTTCCCTCTCCGCCGAGTCTACTGTAAGTATGGAAGTCAATGGACTAGGCGCCCGATCAACTTTGAACTGGGTTCATGAACTCGATTTTCATTCAGGACTCAGGGGTGTTTGAAGTGGCACTGGAAAAGAGATGGCATCGCAGTGCACCCACATACTTTGTCACATTTGAGGATGACTGAGCTCTTGTCTAATACCAGGTAGGAATAAGCCTTCTATCCTTACAGCGTCTACTCACAAGTCTGTTACCATGACTAGACGCCAAAAGGATGAAGGGATTGGTTGACCCAGAAGGTTCTTTTAAGAGAACCAGCTCTACCCTGAATCAAGCAATAGCGCCAGTTCTCAGTATTCCTCTACCTAAAATCTGTGGATATATTTATCCAGCTCCTAAGCCAGGAAGCTGACGTGGGCGGGTCCTGAATAAGCATCCGGTAGGCAAGCCTTCGTTCTGACTCTCGAATGTAATAGACCTGAGAGTGACGTTGTTCTGCGCTACGATGTCACTTTTTTTGGTTCTATTTTTGGTCAGTCACCTATTTCCTGGCTAGCTAACTTCTTCCCACTGGTATTCACGGCTTCGGGGAAGGGGACTATTTTCCCAAAGCTGATAACACCTAGTTTTCGTGACTCTAGCTTAGAGCTTTTCACCATCACGAGGCTGGATTTCCGGAGTTAAGTATTCCTACAGTAACTACCACTATTCAATCCCTACAAAGTCACATGTGCGGAATGCCCACCATACTGCCTTAATTACTACTGAACCGGGAAGAGGTCATTGATGGGGTATGGCAGACTGCATGGCGCATTCTGAAAAGACGAAAAAGTTTTCTTTCCTCTTTCTTTTTCCTTAGAGAAAAATTCATAGAACATTTTTTCATTTATATGTGAAAACCTTTACTGAAGAATGTCCCCACTGACTCACCGTAAGTAATGACTAGGCAACTTTCCTTTGAACCACTGGGAACGTAAGGACCAGCAATATATCAAACCCTAAGCAGCTGTCAGTACAGCTTTATTGCTCAGAAAATTGGTAGCCGGTTTTTATTGGTGGTGTTGATGCCGTCAGAGCGGAGAGCGTTGTTCAGCAGCACCGTTTTCTATTACTTTACAACATTTCAATGACTCGGTACATTCATCTATTCGTATAGCTCTTAGGGCCATTTGGCAGAATAAGTACCAGAGCCATAAACCCTCACCCGAAGGAACCGTGAGACTCAGCTTTCATATTCACCTCTAGAAGCTCTAGGACCTTGGCCTTGTTTATTGTTGATCCCAGTCTTATCATTTCTTTATTCTATCTGGAGTTTTTACGAAACGCACTTAGCTCGACATTGAAGTCTGGAGCTCTGGAGGAAATCAAGGTTTAGCTAGCAGTTCGAGCCTGAAGGGCTCGATCCGGTGTCTTCTGTAGCTTCTGTTTCCTTTCAACTACTTAGCCCTGTTTTGAGCCCATCAGGCTCGAACTGCTAGCCCAACCTTGAGTTCCTCCAGAGATTTTCTCCCATGCTCACGCGTTTTTTTTTTCGGGTTTTCGAAGAGCTGAGGCATTAGGCTACTTTGGTACAGCTCCCATGTTACTACTTAGTATGCTACTTCATTCATGATGAACACAAGGCAGAACTCTCACTTGTTTTTTCCACCCGGAACTCACAGGAAGAGCTCAATGACCTCTCCATTGTTCACTCCTCTTATGGGCATTACTTTGGCCTTTTTGGTTTTTTATCAGCAGCTACATATTATCCAAGAAATTTTTCTGAAAAAGGGTAAAGGCCGTTGACAGCCCACATGCTCTTTTGATTCACATTTTGTGACGTTAGTGCAATGCAAACATTCCTCACGATACTGCTTTCCCAGCAATTCAACGTGGAGCTCATTGTAACTCCCGAGTGCCTCCTTCTGTACATCCTTCCGATTACATTCAGCGAAATCCCGATTCACTTTTTATATTTCCAGGTCACAGTTTCGATCAAAGCTTTACCGAACGATTCTCTTAATTCCTGTCTGAAAGGTACCTGTTTCTTGGATCAAGGACAGCTTACTTGAAAGCATTCTCCGTTGGGGATATAAGTTTTGTTTCAAGGCTAGAAGTTTCAGTCCCTTTTATGACTCCTGCGATCGGTTCCAGTCATGACTGGTCATTCAATCAGGCAGTCAGTACCTTCCTCCACAAGACACAAATTTTCAATATTCATCCATTCCTTAGTCACCATAGATTGGCATTCAATTACGTCCACAATGCTTGGTTGAAGTTTTGTGCATGGCTCATCTCGGGAGAGTAATATTGGCATTTTCTTGCTCCTTTTCAACCAAAGTCAGAATTTTTTTGTCGCGAATGAGACAATTTCACCATACACCCGAATGAGACAATCTCACCATTTCACTATACACCTTTAAAATTGAGCTTGGATTTCTTCCGGGTAGAACGCCCTCTTTTAATAGTCTGTTGGTGGTTTCTGTTGAGGCTTCCTGTTAACTTTTTGCGTCCTGGCGTTTTTTTCCTTTTTTTTAAGACGACAACAGGTTTGTAAAAGACTCTACACTCTCTAGAACTTTTACAAAACAGAAAGAAAATACAACACATCAGCAATTGCTATTAGTCGGCTAGTTGGTACTTCCGTCCATCGCTTTCTTCTTTCCACTCTCCCACCCTGATATGAAGTAATATTTAAATGAAAATTGTTTCTGAGAATTTATTTACGCTATACAACTCGAAGGATGTAATCTGCCCTGAGAAAAAGAAGTTTTACTTGAGAAATGGGGGTTGTACGGGCGCACTCGTGGATTGTTAAGCTGAATTCCAGAGAAAAAATCGACTGAGTACGTCAGGTTACTTGGTTTACTGTAAAAAAAAAAGCAATATTAGTGAGAGAGTTATCACGAATATATACTTATAGGGGACCAAAAGAACAAGTCGAAAAATTGCAAAAGTTTGATCTCGGGCGGGCTCGAACCGCCGGCCTTCTGTGTGTTAGACAGATGTGATAACCACTACACCACGAGATCGCTGCGCTTG
>UZAF01020340.1:0-18448 GCA_900617895.1 Haemonchus placei | reverse complement strand
GCTCTGCGTCTCTTCATTTCTTAAATCATCTAATCATCTCACCCATCCCGGGAAGAACGTCCGTTGCGCGTGTCCGTCGAAAGTAGGTCACCCCGCCCACTTCGCGCGCGGCGCATCACACTGAGGTCTCGAGATGACATTACAGTACTACCAAGTGTCATTGGAGCAAATGATTTGCATTTGTCTGTGTTATCTTCTTCTTGAACTGACTGCCGTGACCCAAACGCAAAGCGTATGCCCCAGTGACAATTGCGACGTCTGTCAAATATCGTGGGCCAACTCGCCGCGTACGACGGCTGCGGCGTGACCTAGTTTCGACGGACACGCGCAACGAAGCGCACCCCCATCCCGGAGCTCCTCCCCTTCTAAAAGTTAGGGAAGGAGCTCCGGGGTGGGTGAACCAATTGGATGTTCGATTCTTACCCCATCCCAGCTTTTTGCACGAGATAATCATCTCTCCCACTCTGGAGCTCCTCTCCTAACTTTTAGAAGGGGAGGAATCCATCTCTACGATCTATATGCACCCCGCCGCTCGTGTCTGGGACGCAGAGCAGAAAAGGGCGTTGGCACACCCCAACTACTTTTTCACCACTTCAGGCAATATCTTTTTGGGAATTTGAAATGTCCAATAAATGTAGAAATACGGTGATCATGCGTGATATACTACAAGAGAGCACGAAAGGAATCATAAAACGTAAGAAATTGTGACGTACAGTACAACGTAACAAACATAAACAGATGTTGTGGAGCATGTTATGAGCATGGGAGGGAGACCTGGGTTCGACCAGCAGTTTGAATCAAGGTCAGTGAAGGTGCGAAATAATTAACCGGGAATCGATATTTATTCCCATCTGATCAATTTGACCTCATGAAATAATTTGCGGTTTGAAAAACAATTCTGTCGAGAGGAAAGAATTTACGGAGGGCAAATTTGACAGCAGCACAGTACCGGATAGAAATCAAATACCCGGCTGATGATGAATATGTGCGTCAGTGTAGGATTAGTATGGAGTATTCAAAGCACAAATAACGACCACAGAACGATAATGAGTAGATGGTTCTAAAAGTGAAATCGGAAGTAAATGGGAATCCTACTGTGACGAGAAGCCTGAAAGAATTTTCTGACACCAATACAGAGCGCTCTCACTTTGCAACTGGCTCTCAGAGCTGTAATAGTTCAATGAGAACTCGTACGTTTAGCTCCAACGCTCCGATTGTTCCTTTCTATACCTCTCCAGCCAAGCTCAGTCTTTTTTGGCAAAAAAATTCAAGAACTATGAATACACTAGACAAAATATGGTAGTTACAACTAGCAAGAAGGGATTTACGGGCTCTCGAGCATAGTTGCTAGTGTAAGGCATCGTTGCTGTACCTTCCTAGACATTAGATTGGTTCAACTCAAAATACAATCTTGCATCTACATCCAGTGTCACCTGATCATCGATATCAGGTAGACCTATTAAATTTGACAAACCTGTAAACAGCAAGATATTCAATGCTGATAAACAGATTAATCACCACAAAGTCAAAGAGGTTTGGTGATTTCAAGTTTTCTGTGAGGATGATTTATAGAAAATGTACAGTGTAGTCAAGGTTTTGGTCAGAGGCAGAACCTGAAGAGGATGATTTATAGAAAATGTACAGTGTAGTCAAGGTTTTGGTCAGAGGCAGAACCTGAAAAGTTTGAGCATGAAGATCCTACACATCAGTAATAAAGGAGCGTCACGGGAGTAGGTATATCGGTGAGCATAACTGTAGGTTACGTTTATAGGCAAAACACAAACAGAGCCACCGCTCCACCATTGTTGTTGCTATTGCTCATTTGAAATTCAGATCACCGTGGACAACCACACAGAGGATTTGTCAAATGCAGAGATCGTGCGAGTGATCTAGTCCGGAAAACCACGTATTAGCTCAGAATTCGAACAAAACAACTCTAACTATATTAAAAATGTGACTCTTACTTAACATCAGCAACGCTCTCTACATTTACTTGAATCTACGTATATCTCAATATGGTGAGGCACGGTTAGGCAAGGGAGACGGTAAAGTGTTATCAGAGAACTACTACATATCTACGCGCAGCTCCTTACAATGATACTCTTACCTATAAATTTTGAGAAACTTGAGTTCTAAGATGTTTTCAAAAACTCAGAGAAGTCAGCGCTGTAAACATAAAAGGCTAGTATTCAAAACCAAAGTCTGAAGTGGAGACAATTCCTTCAAAGTCATTCATAGCTAAGGTAGAGACCGCAAGGGCTATTCCTTGAAATCATGCTCTCATCGTGGATATCTTCTTGACATTTAATTTTTGCTTACTAGGACGTTTCGTCGATTTCTAATTCCTCAGAAAATGACGCACAGAAAACGGCTGCTAGACCTAGAAAGAGGACTAATCGTTGCAGAGACTGTCCGAGGATTTTCTGATGTCCAAATAGCTCGAAATGTCGGACGGAACCACAATGTTGTGATTTGACAATTCGATAATCGTTTTGCGAATGGAATAAAAAAATATCCATTTGGTGGTTGTTACAGCCTTGAATGGGATTGACGACGTTGGATTTAAGAATACCATATCTCATAACTTCACTTATCTTCACAAAGTGTCAACACAATGCTTTTGACTTCTAGTGAATTCATTTATGAAAACGCATACCCCTTCCCAAAAAATGTGAAAAGTTATTTATCCCTTTCATTTGTTGGTAATCGATTTCCTCGAACGGGCGCCAGTAACGTCTCCATTCGTCCCTAGTCCAGTGGATGTCCTCACCCGAGAAACGTGGTTCAGCATTCCTCTCCTTAGGAGCCCCCGTGAAAAGTCTTGACATTCGCGCTGACGGCCATCCCGGTGTTCGTTTGACGTTTCGAGGGATCCATCCTGGGAACGACTCTGATCCTATACAGTGACCACATCGGAATTTCGCATAACGTGTCCGGCCCAGCTAATCTCCGATTTCTTAGCGAAAGCAACGGCATCCCTTATCATCGTTCACTGGCAAAGTTTGGAACTACCGATTAATTTCTACACTTGAGTGTACAGAAATTCCAAGCATCGTCCTTTTTGAAGCGTGTTTAATGGCTGACTGCATGTTCACCCTGCTGTCTTAGACTCCAAGTCTCCGAGACGTAACTCAAAGCAAGTAGGGCCGCTGTATCGAAAAGAAGGATAATAGGATATGGATACGAAGTCGGCTGTTCTTTGTATTCTGCACTACTTCCTGAAAACGGATCGAGTAAGCTGAAAACTTTATCCTCTATCTACCGCATTCCATTTGGACCTCTTTCAGGGAGGCGAAGGCACCTCTCTCCTTGTTTATAATAACACAGTGATAGAATTATCATTATGTGGAACAGTGTGGCGTGGGATATAAGCCATCAGCTCTGGTATGTCTCAATTGTTAGGCTGGTCGTCTCGATGGGCCGCAGGTCCAAAACCAAATCGAGCTTTTCTGATTCGTCACTCTCAAGACCAGAAGCAGGTGCGCAGATTACCATGCGAGAATTTGTACCAGTAGATACTACCACTCTATTGCAGGCCACTCAACCTCAAGCTCATCGTCCGGTACGTCAAATATACAGTAGCTTAATGATGAGGCACTTTCAGAGACTGCTGATAAACTCGACAGTGCTGAAACAGAGTTTTAATGATCGACTAATTGGTCTCTTCTTCTTTGAAACAAACGATACATTTCTGTACACGAAGTTTGACACAGGACTAATAGGGCAGTGCAAGTGGTATTCGTTACGTGCAGATGCTTATGCCTATGATTAGAAGTCTCTATCTGTCGCTGTTCATTTAGAAGATAATTACCCATCGGAATTCAATAGTTTAGCAACCAAAACCTTGAATGGTACTCGCTGATGTCGAGTGATAATAGAACCATTATCAGATGTTATCAGCAACGAACGTTTCTTTATCCAAGGATATATCATCAAAAGAGAATCCCAGATCGTTTGCGGTCGAATAGGTTTCGTTGCATGTGATATCGGAGCAGAAAGAAACCGTGGTCTTTCATTGAGTCACATATCCTGCTGCTTGGCGGTCGTAATCTGATAGCAAGGAATGAACCGAATTCCAACCTCCTTACAATGCAGTGTCTTTAATCGGTCCCTATCACTGTCTTATCAAATGAAACATATTGAGGAGTCAAAGTTACATCGTGAATACTGAAGGCGTTAGGACCCCATCAGGTAGGTGACCTCTGCTTTCAGAGAAGCCTTACCAGCTCTTATCAGTGGTTTCTGTCACCGTGTACATACGAACCCGTTACATCCCATACTCCTACTCAAGGTAAAGGCTCGACTATTAACACGAAGAACATCATAGACATAGTGGCTCTCACCTTCTCAGGCACGTTATCCGTCCCTACCAGTTGTTATCAGTATTTATATCAGTATCAATCATCTTCACTTCCTAAACCACCTACTGAAGTGCTGAGGCTATTCTGTTAATACGAAGGATACTATAGACATAGTACGACGCATAGGGTAAAAATTTAACGGCTAGGAATGGTAAATGAGTGAAGGATTCCGGCTCACAGGTTGTGCGTTCCAATCTGCCACCGCATCTCGGATGGGGGACGGTACGAACGTGCGTCCGAGGGTGCGCGCGGCAAGTTGCGCGGCGAAGTTCGTGACGATTTGTACGATTGCGGCGCCAATTTTCGGGGCACAAACTCAAAGTAGTGTAGTTCAGATGATCCTCCTAATCTACTCTATTTCAAATTTTGGCCCCAATGATAAGCGCCAAAGCCGTTGAAATCATTACGAACTTCGCCGCGCAATTTGCCGTGCGCACCCTCGGACGCACGTTCGTATACATACCCGGGACAGGACCGGACTCTGCCCCGAGAAGGCGGGGTTCGCGCAAAATAAATGTTTGAGCGGAGATTCCTACTCTGTTAACTCCTGTTCCCATGGACCTAGAAACTTCAAAATTGGTAGGAGTAGAGGAGGCAGGATGGGATCACTGACGACAGGATGGGAACACTGACGATAGAAGAAGCCTCAGGAAGCAAAAACCACCTACCAAGTAATTCCTAACGCCCTTGTTATTTCGATCCAGCTTTGACTCTTGGACGTTTCATTCCACAAGGAGGGTAAGTGCAACGATAAGGACTGATTAAGGGTACTAATTCATAAGGAGACGAGATTTGGTCCACTCCTTGCTATTAGATTACGACCGCCCCAGTGAAGTTTATGACTCAATGAAAGATCACGGTTTCTCTCTGCTTCGATATCATTCTTAGCAAGACTTATCCAACCGCTAATAATCTTGGATCGTCATCTAATCATATATCTGTAGAGAATGAAAACTATTGATAAAGACATTTGATAATGGTGTGATTTCGGCTCGACAACCTTTGTGAGTACCATGCAACGCTATGGTTCCCACTGATTGTACATTCAATGCATCATCATTTTTAAGATGAACAGCAACATATCGAGTCTTCTAATCATAATCATGAGCGTCAGAGCATTCTGAATACCATTTGTATGCCCTGTTAGTCCTCTGTCAAAAAAATATAAAAGCTAGCGTTTGAATTAGAGTCATTTGGTACGAAGAAGGAGTGGGCCAGTTAGCCAACTATTACCACTCTGTTATAAGGAGCGAAGCCCGGCTTTAACCCGGGCGATCTGACTGATACCTTTTATTTTCAACAGGGAACGATTACAGGGCGTTCACCGAATCGTTCACCCATGATCGAATCACTTCAACAACATTATTGCTCAGCACTGCTTGCAATTACTGTTAAAACTACCATGGAAGGAGGGCCTGGTGTAAGACATGGCTTTATGACGTTCAAACCTTTTTTCGTTCAATGGACACACATGTATCGGGTGGTTCTTGGGTAGCTTCCATGTCAGCATCGTTCAAGAGAAAGGAGTTTTTCTGGGTGTCAGTAACCAGCACATCGAATTGTGGTCACTATAGAGCCATTATTTTACTGTTTTTATCGCTAAATTTCAAAATATGTTGGTTCTAAGCAGAGACAAATGGGGCAAATGAACTGAGCGATGGGCGGCTCACATAAAGTGGCTGGTAGCGAATAATAATCTTTTTGTGAGTTAGCTTTAATCCGAGTAGACTTCAGAGACAGACAAGGTCGTTTGCTCAAGTCTCATGAGGTGTACCGATTCAACTACTCTTGTTCAAGATTGTTGCAGCCTGGGTTGTTAATATGGAGCTGTAACAAGTTAAGGGACTTCGTGGAGAATTCATAAAATCATTCTTGATAATCACCGTCAATTATGATTATTTAATGTAGTCCCTTGGATTGTTACAGCTTCCCATGATATATCAATGCTTTGTTGATTCGACAACGAACACCGCCCAAGTTCCGCCCAACGTTGCTGTCTGTGTAGATAATACCAAGAGTAAGCAAGACATAGGAAATTTTAAAATTGCAGGCAAAAATTCTGGTTCCTCCTCTGTGTAGAGTGGCAGAGTTGAAGAGCATAGTATTCGACGCTACGGACGTCCCAACTGACAAGCAAGTGCTGATATACAACGACGTCGTACTGAAGTATGTCAATTAGTTAGTCGCTCAGTTCAGGATGGTTATGAAGTATTTTCAATAGACTCTTTTGACATCCCTGCTCCCCACTCAACGACAATCGAGACCAAATGCTGTTCTGCAGATTATCAAATAAAAGGTTATCTCTTGTCAGGCGTCACAAGGGATTTCCTCAGCTTGAACTGAATTTAACCGGGTACGGTGCAGTAGGATCAAAATTGTCGCATCGCGGCGAGAAGGATGCCACGTAGAATGTAGCAGAATGCAGCAGCAACTAAGAAATACAGGAACAAAAGAATTAACATTGGAATATGCCACAATTATCACATATCGATCGGGCTTTATGAAGTACGTTAAAACTGCAAAAACGAGGCGAATGGCCCGCGACTGCCGCGCGCGGCGAATCGATCGCACAAAACCGATCCTACTACCCGTCTCCCAATATTATCTACTTCATGGCACGGGAGGAAGATGGGAGGGAGATGTCAGTAACGATATATATATATATATATATATATATATATATATATATATATATATATATATATATATATATATATATATATGACTCCAGTTTCTCTTGATATTTCACATCCTCTACATACAGCATCTAGCCACTGAACGAACTACTCCTCATGAACCTTGTCAACAGCACATCTTACCCAACCTGTTCATGGTCGAAAGCGTTATTTCCTTAATGAGTTGATTTTCAGAAATGATAGCGCTACTATAGCAAATTATGGGATAACCAAGGATTGCACTATCATATTGAATATTAAGATGAGCACTGGCTCGAAGGTAGCAAGGTAGCTTTTACTCAGATTGTCGGGATCTCGTTAATCCCCTTTGTTCATGAATCAATCTGATACTGAACGAAGTTCGAGATCCCTTTCAAATAGTTGTCCCTGTTCCTTCATGGACAGTGTTCTTGAAATTTGCTAGTTGTTTGGAAGCGTTTGCCCTGAATGCTTTGTGTAGGGGAGCCCGTGATCTCAAGGCCCTCGTGGTTATCCCCACCCCACTCTCAACTCCATCTCCCACCATTTACGCCTTTTCCTATGTGATATTTACATATTTGTCAGGTCCCATGCCAATATGAGCATGCTTTTCATGCCATTAGTAATGCAACAGGGAAGCCTTCCAAGCTTACGTCATACCATAAAGCAGATGTCAAGCGTGCGAGGGTAAGTGACATTTTCTTCTTGCTACGTGCAGTCCTTATTCTTCACAAAAACTCCTGCTTTGGTGTAGAGAGGGCTGTTCTCTAAATTCACAAAAGGGTGAGACATGTACAACTCGCACAAAATGCGTCATACATGCTGACGTTCTTTAAAATAGTAGGAGAATTTGTCTATAGCTACGGATATCATGCGTATGCAGTTGTATCACTTTCGGTATACTCAATAAGAGCTTTCCTAACAAAAAAATAGTCAGCCATCAACTAACTATATGAGACTAAAAAAACCTAGACGTCGTTTTTGGCATTGCTGAGAACTGCTGTGACCTTCTTGTCGTCACACGTGTGAGCAATCAGTCGAGATTCCCAAATTGTTGGTGGTCGAAACAGCTTCCTCGTAGCTGATAGTGGAATCAAGAGCAGTTTAACCCACTTGCGAGGTGCGTAGGCATAGTGATCTGATAGCAAAGAGTTAGTTAAATTTTGTCCCACCCCCTATATGGTATTAACTTCGCCTCTGTCGTTAGTATTTTCACTTTTTGGCATCTTATTAAGATAAACTGTCAAAGTTTCATCGTAAATGTGAAAAAGGTCAGGAAGGCGTTGACGCCACGAGACAGATTTAATCATCCCGTGAATGTGTTACATAGTAACCCGAGGACACACTTAAGCGCTTCCAAACACCGTACATACATACCGTATAGAAATTGGTTTGTCCAAATTGTACGAATGTATACGAATAACTCGAATAGCGCTAGAATAGCCGCACTTCAACCTTGTCTTTCTGCCACGCGATTGTCTGTGTGTTTCTTCCCCCAAGTTCCAAAACAGGACCACGAGATAAGACTTCTTCATCTCCTCAAACTTGGGTAGTTAAACCATTGGTGCAAATGTATACGTCAGTACACCAATACAGGAACTATATGATACTGCCAGAATATATGTCATCCAGAGTACTTATGTATTATGATAAGGCGAAAGATAAATATAGGAGTGAGATTGGTATAGGATAACCGAGGTAAAGAAAGAGATAGGTTGAACAAGTTCATAACCTAAATCACTACAAACGAAATCAGTAAGTACATATGAGCAAAGTAAAAGTAAAAGACAGCGTGATAGGTGTGCCGACGACTAGGATATGACCGGCTATCCATTCTGTGGGAATCGTGTTGCGAAATACTATGTATTCACTATATTCGCGGGCCTTTTGAATCCCAGTGTTGTGTTATAGTGTTCGCTCGCAGAATCATACCGGAATCGCGAGTATTCGCGATATTCAGCAACACCGTCACGTATGTCGTCTATGCCGTCGCGCAACAGAAAGGTACCCTGGGTGAGGTCCACGTGGCGAGTGGTGTGGTACTAGGGTGTTGCTGTATCACACTTTCACGGGACGTTAAATCCCTCTAAAGTTGTGTTATCAGTTTCTATCACCGGTTACAAGAGATTCATCTACATCCTACCCCATACCATGAAGCGGCAGTACTCCGCTGACATGGCGAAATGTTGAAATGATAAGGGCTGATGACTGGATTTCGCGAACACTAGGTATTTCTACCCTGCTGCTTGTATAACCTCCAAATTTGGATGTTTGTGGTGCAGGAAAACAGAGGTTACGAAACTCCAGTATACACAAGCGCGTAAATATATAAACGCATACCTACATACTCAGATCCCCGTTATCTATGTCCCCATATCTCTCTACATCTCACTCACACACTAAGCCAATTCCGTGTAGCAGAATCTCCGTATGTTCCCAAGTGTCCAGCCTATCGGCATCATCGACTTCGTGAATCTCCGTGTTCTTTGATGGTTACGTGGTCCCTCGGACAGATTTTACACATTCGTCTTTCCATATGACGTTGTATCATAGCTTATCTTTTTTCTTCGTTTTCAGTTGTCATCACTGCTCCTGCTGCTCGTGTGACGACGGGTAAGATCACTGCATCCTACTAAGAACGATTCGCCTGAAATATCTTTTGGTGTGGCGGCTGTTTGTGCATGTGCATGTGCGTGGGTGTGTGTGGGTGGATTGGTGGTGAAAACTGATAAGGTTTGATAAGCGAAAAAGCTTAAGAGTGATTGGAAATGACAGTAACTGACAGGGATCAGAAAGGTCATGACAAAACCGTTAGACCACCACTAAAACCACTTTCACTATTAAATTCCAGACATCTCGGCGAATATGGGAAAGAAAAGTTATCATATTGTAAACTGAGGGCAAAACGATTAGTGATAGCAACATGACAAATAGTCTGATGATAGAAAGCTGAGATATACCGTATTTTTCCAAAAAGCACTGGCTTGTGTATCGGCTGGTCACAGTAGGTCATTGTATAGGGGCCAATGGAAGTCGAAGGCGGGGGAGCATCCCTCAGACGGGATTGTCTAAGGCCCGAAGACTTTAGCCTTTATCCTCAGTTAAGTTACTAAACCATAATGTCAACTGTTCCAGAGCTTCTTTCCCTACGGTCCAGATAGCAATAATATATTGTACCGTTTTCGAGTTCAAAGGAGAAAGATCGATCCTCGGCCCAAGCGTGTGTGATAGTGCACCACATGCCCATGCACATCCACCAAGAACTTCAATACAAGCCCATTATTGTTGCGAATAGCGCATAGACTATCGACGAGTGAACACCTCTTCATCTAAGTTTTTTGATCTTTTAACTTCATTTCAAACATGCAAAATTCGAAATTAGGAACATGCATTAGTAATCAAAAAGATTAGCTCCACCGATATAAAGGTCCTCGGCCTAATGTTTCCATCTGGGTGTTGCGCATTCCCATTTTTTTCTGATATCAGGGCATATTTGGTGCTTTTTGTTTATCGAAACTTCGCGAATGAGCTCGGGTCACCTTTGTCGAGGAGAGCTGAGGGCACTGGAGACAGTGCAACCTTCCAAACTCCTGCAGATTTTCGTTCAAGCTAGGAATTGTTTCTTCAACATAGCGAATGGCGAAGACGGTTCGCTGATCACATTTTAGACGACCCCTCTATCGTGGAAAAATTGATACTTCAAGAGAATATTCGACGAATTGGACACCAGCGAAGCAAATGGAAAATGAGCTAACAAGGAATCGTATGAAGGTATCTATACTGGGCGTTTGAGTATCATTGTTACTTGAGGCGACAAAAATGAATTCAAAGGTTTTTTTCTAGGGAGGTTCTGACCATGTAGGAGGCCATGATCAAGATATTACGGCGGGACGAGCCCTTACTCGGTGGACTCCTGACGATGCCCTTATTGACGTTTACTCCGTTGATTACTGAGGCTTCGGTGTGGTAACTCCAGGTCCTACAGTTGAGCTATGATTATTCCGCGTTCTTAGAAAACATTCACTTGGGTGGAAGTATTCTGCCAAATGAAGCCGAAATGATCCCCCTAATAATCATCTTGCAAGTGCGAAATTCTATTCATGGGTATCAGTCTGATCAGTCTCGATGTCGTGGCTTCCGCCTCACTTCTTGAAGGGCCACTCCTGGTAGAATGCGCGGGACTTCCGGCACGAACAGCCTATCGATACCTGCGCGTCGGCTACAGTAGACGCGTGCTCTGGCCTAAAACATCCGTCATCGTGTCTGGGTGTCATCGGCGTATACGGCTGCCACTGCTCGTCGTTCTGCCGTCGAACTTGCTAGAGGGTGAAGATCTGATTCATTCGACCAACTGCGTAGTGAACGACTCGAACATGGAAGCCCGAGGGTGCGGTGCGGTCCCAAGTCACGTCACTCCTCGTGATACCTAACGCACTGGGTTCGAGCCTCCTGATACGTGGGTTTACTGGTCATCCTCGTAGCTTTTGATTATTGGAGTAATTAATGTTTTCTCTATATGAATACATATGGTGTAATTTTTATACCATTTCTTCCTTTGACCATTATTGGCGTATCCATGAAGAACTGCCTCAAATATTGTGTTGGAAGCACAGTATCGAGACGGTTACACGACGTGGAATGTTATGACTGGTTCGATTGATATAGTTGGGCTGTACGTAGGGTGCTCCGTGCCGTAAGATGTAGCACGCGTGTGACGATGGTTGGGTGTAGGACCAGCGTAGGGGCTGCAAGGATCAAAGCAACATCGCGCATGGCAAGGCGAGAGAGAGACCCCGATCGGGCCTTCCCGACGACGGGACGCCACTCCTAAGCGTGGCGAACCCCGATGCCCATCTACAGCGAGGAGCAGGGCGTCACCGACGGCGCGACACTCAAGTCGAACAGCTTCTGAAGTATTTGTAACAGGTTCAATAGCTTAATAACCTTACCAGTGAACCGTTAGAAGTATTACATGTGTATATGTGTGATCCGCAGTGGAGTTGTGACTTTTCTGAACTTCCTGAACTGATTCCAGCACCTTCTCTGGAAACGAAAAAGAAGTAGGACGTTATCGGAGCCATCGTCAAGCGAAACATCTCCGACACCATATACTGAGTTTGTACTTAATGCGTTTGAAAATCACTATATTAGATACCAATCAGAACGGATTCGGTTCAAACCTTTGGTTCATGGCCAGGATAGCTTTTCCAGATGTCCAATTTAGTATGCTAACTCCAGATTTTCTGTTCCGTTTCCTTTGGTAAAGTTAAAATGGGTTGCCGTAGATGAAGTCACCGAATTCATATTTGATCCTATCATATTATACAGTTCTCACTAGAAGTCGAATTTTTTCCACTGCTAGTGTGATTTGATCCCTTATTATGCTGAGAAACAGTCTCGTGGTCTGATGGGCCAGCAGAGAGTCGCCAGTACCTTTCTCAGTTGTGCTACATTCCCAGTTATTACCCCCTTGCTCCAAAAATGTCAGGGTTCCGCATATGTGCAAAGAAAACTATAACAAGTATAGCCGGAAACCATAACATTCCGTTTAAAAATGTAACCTTCAAGTTCTATCCTATTCAGTAATGTTTCAGATCTTCTGCAGCTTCGCTGAGTTGTAGTTCAAGTGACTCGAAAATTTTGAAATCGTCCCAATCATATGAGCCAACACTGACCGAAAAACAACTTAAGGTGTGCGGATCATATCTTTACCAATCATGAATTCAGTAAACATTGGATCCCTGATCCCTGCCAACATAAGTGTCTTCCTCCCGCATGATAGCGATAGAGTCAGAGTGACAACCGGCTTTTTCTCCACTCTGTCATCAAATTTATCAGACTTTCTTCGACCCACCTGAATCTGTGGAAGAACTTGAGCTGACAAGAAATAATTTGGTACTACCTCCATCAAACGTTAACGAGTTGTTGGAACTGAAGGCCGCTCAAAGGAAATCGGCGGATTCGATTTGCCAGGTGAATTCATACAACTGCTCCTCGATTTGTTAATAGCAAGTGTCAAAGCTTTTGTAGTCTAGTCGCAGCCGGAGAACTGAAGAAGAAAATTANCTTGCCTTTAGGGAGGAAACGAACAGGCTACAATGACAAACTAGCGAAAACGAGAGGTTTATGTAGCATCTGACTGAGGCAAAACCTGTGGTCAAACGTTGTAACACCATATTTAAACCTGACTGGCCGTCTAGAAGAATTTACCTTAATTTACAAATTTAATTTCTTACTGCACGCAACAACATGGGTATAGGACGTATCAGACGGAACGGATGTAAGTATTTGGACGAGCTGTCCCAACGCGTGTGTGTGCTATTGCGTACAGCTGGCTACAGTAAGCTGCCGGTGTGCAAGGTGTGTGCCCCCGTGCGATTGGTGCAACCTCTACGTCGTCCACAACGCGTGAGAACTCTTCCGCGTTGGGTGTGTACGTCCGCTTTTATTGCGCCTTATCTTGGTCGACTTTCAACCCGACAGCGTCCCTTCTGCTATACTTGAGGATGAATATGAACTGCGCTTTCGATAAGGAGACTCGTCAACGATTATATATAAACACATTGCGATTTCAGTTCTGCCACAAAAAACTGGCCTTAACTGAACAGCACATCCAATGTCTCTGTGAAGAGAAGTTTTGCAAAAAGCACCGCTCACCTGCGGCTCACTACTGTGGCATAGATTACAAACACACAGGAAGAAGTAAAATTAATAAGGTTGGCCGGTAATTATGAAATATTCAGTTACATTTCATTGTCTTTTGTCATTATACGACACTTAAATAAGCACAAATTGTTCTGTTTTTCAGGACAATCCAAAAATCTTTGAGGGTGGTTTACATAAAGCAAGAGAAGAATAAACTACTCACGAACATTAACTTAAGTGTATCTTAACAAAGAATCAGTAAATGACTGAGATACCTGTGCAATGTGCTCATTATCAGGCCCTCTTGCAGTAACGCAAGACTTTACAGGTGCAGACTAAAAACTTTATTGTGAGGGAAACATTAAAATGCTGTGATCGTTGAGAAGAGTGCACTGAACTCCCTGGTGAAAAGTATAAAAATGACGTATACTTCTGATGCTGTTCGTAGATTGATCGACGCAAACCGTCAGTTCCGTAGAATCCTTCCGTTGGTGCACCGCCTGTCGTCCCGCTTATTATCGATTTCCTTGAGCGGGCACCGGCAACGTCTCCACTAGTCCCTGTCGCAAGCCAGTGCAGTCTAGAGGGTCGTCTTCGCTGGAGTGACACGATGAAAATCATTCGTTCGTCGCGAAAAATCCCGACCAGTAGGCTGGCCGTCAAGTATTCATTTGACGTCCTCAAAGATCTAGTCATTAACCGCTCTGGTTTGACAGTAATCTCGAAACCATATAGCGTGTTCGGTCAATATTCCTTCAATTTCTTGACTTAATTGACAGCGTGTCTGGTCTTCGTTTCTTTTTTCTTTCTTTTTCTTTTGATCAGCACCGGAGCTAGGTTTCCATCATGTTGGCTTCTCGACTCACTGAAGGATCCCTGGCTGGTAGGTGGCGAGAATACGTTAGCGATTCCAAGCGAATAGGAGATAGGTCGTGGACCAAGAGCCAACGGTAAGTATCCAGGGGCCGGATCTCCCGCCTGTCCGTTCTCGCATCGGGGTCCCGACAGGACGGATTACAGCCGCGGTGCGGTAAGGAAGGTTGGTACGTCTATGGGACTTGTACGCGTGTAATCGTTATGTGGATTTGGCCACTGATCTGGTGAATCGGCAGGGTTATGATGCTATATAGTGGAACTTAACATTTAACTTCGACCCTCAAATTTCGCAGTAATACGACGAATAGCCTGTACATGATTTTGAATGAAGACCTTGTAAGGCTTCACGCGTGTATCGAATGCAATGCAATTCTTGAGTCGGAGGATATACTTATGATGTTAAAGGGAAGATTCAAATGTTTCACGAGGTACTGTGCCAAATAAATACCGATTAGAATGGCTAAAAGCTATGTACGCAGTGTAGTCATTGGCTTTGGACTATTAAGGTGAGATTTTGCCATGAGTAAATTAGACTGCACTGTCCCGGTAGGCGACAAACTAAATATGCACATGTGTAAATACGTTCAGAGGTATCTCAAAATATGCATAACTCTAAGCTACCTAACTGGCTCAGAAGTTACCTTTGTTGGTGAAATACGCGGCCAATTGGTGGAATCTCGGATATTCTAAGTCCGGCAACAACTGCTTCCAACGCTGTAGGTCCGGCTCCNCCATGTTCTGAATCCAAAGGTCCTGTATAAAAACTTTTGTAGTGGCCAAGAATGGAGTGAGCAATCCCAGGGGATTGTACGTGGAAGCCAGGGCGCGTAAGGCTGTACGCTTATTTCGGACAGGAATATGCGATATAATTATTTGAATGACAATTTCGTCTTTTTCATAGAGCCAGCGAATGCCTGACAATTTAGCGTCGGAAGGGATAGGAATACGATGTATTGTTATTGCCGCGTTAATCTGTGAGGAAACGCACTCTCAAGTTCGTGTACCTCCTTTTGAAAATAGCTTTAACAAGTTCGTATTTATGAGTGCTTCTCTTTCTGGATGTGGCACTCAAAACAACATTATCCACTTAAGTGTTACATGAGATCTCATCGGCTATTGGAGACTCTTCTTGTAGGTAGAGGTACAATTTGATTGTCGCAGCGAGTAAAAATGGTGATGCATTAAGTCCGAATGATTTTCTAGTAAACCGAAAAATGCGCAGATTAGTAGGAGATGGAGGTCTAGACGTGTTCTTGAGCCACAAGGAGCGAGTAGCATCTCGTTCTGCGAAAGTGTACACCGAAGTCGAACCTGATGGAGTGCTTTTTCTAGGTTGGCCATAAGAAGAAATGGCTGAAGACGTGCACGAAGCAAAATACCGACTAACTCCGGCAAAAGTGTTGACCCTCGGTAGAGACAGTCATGTAGGCCACATGCCCCTTTGCGTTTGAAAGATGCGTCAAAAACAATACGTAGTTTCGTTGTAGAAAAGGACTCCTTGTAAACCAGCTGTATAGTGAACGCGTGAGTTGTCGAAGGTGTATTCACCAACGTCTGCCCTGCGGTAACATGTTCTTCAATTGTCTTCACGTATTTCTACCAGATGTCAGGCGGCTAATTAAGGCGCTGGAACTGGTTCAACAAACGACAATACGCTAGCAGTTTGTTGTCTTCGAGTCTATGGTGACCTGGTTTCTAAGGAAACCGAACATAGAGAACACCTTCAGTGAACTCTGATGTTTTGTTAAATTCTTGTATACAGTGTGCGCCATAAATATGGTAACAATTTTTCGGATGCGCGTAATTCCCTTAATTAGAGAGTTTTTCCAAAACTGTGGTTCCCCTTATGTTAATGATACCCCTTAGCCCACATATCTACTTTGGTACTCTCAGCTCGTTAGATTGCGAAAAACGGTGGAGCCTCGCATACATCCACCAACCTTCCGTTTTTGCGCGCACTTGGTGAATCCTTTCTCGGGATCGTTCCTCGTTTTAACTTCCCCACATGACAGTCTTTTAAATCGCGTAGCGTAGACAGGTCGAAAGCAAACCTCGAAATGGTCGTCTTGTCTCTTATACGACCCTTTTTCCGAATACAATTTTTTGGGAAGGAGTATGATGCAGAACGTGCAGAAATGCGAGAAATAGACAGTTGATTTGTTTGTATTTTGTACTCCGGTGAGAACAGTCTACCCTGAGTAACTACAGTTGGATCCAAATAGGATTCGAAAGACTTATACGCATTTTGACGAGAAGAAGTTGAAGAGAAAGAACATTTCCTGTGTGCTACTTGCGCTCGGCACGTGCTTCGACAGACTTTTTTCTCACCAAAAGTGTTTAGCGTGGAAGAAATGTTGAGATTTCAGAGTATACGTATATTTCACACTACGAGTGCTGAAACCGCTGAGGAGAGACAGGTCGCCTCTCATAACCATTTTCTCTCTTTTATGATACTTTGGGCTAGGATCCCTACCATCACAGCAATATCGTAAATTTTTGTCGAGAAAAGTACAAAGCTTAATCCGAACCTCTTAAAAAGTGTTCTTCTGGTAAGATGCAGCTGAGAGTCAAAAATTTTTCTAGGGGTACGACTTGAAAAGCGTGACACACTTGCTCACGAATCGGAAAAGATCAAGACTGGTGCTGAGGAAATGTGCTGACTTAATCCATGCTTGCAATCCTTCTACGAATTTCCCGGCCCACAATGTGATGGGTCGCTGGATATAGTCCATGCGGGGGGGAAAAGCGTGCGCTCCAAAATGCACCACTGTTGCTGCTTCTAAAAAATTACTGAAAAAAGCCCGGGCTGGAATTTTTTAAGAAACTCTGCGTGCCACTGTCGGTGAGTAGCCGGAGCATGTTTGAGCTATAATTAGTACAGGAAATGGTATATAAGATGACGGTGTGTTCGTTTTGTAGATGTGATGCACAGTAAATAATTCACAAGAATTTATCATGTATCAACATGAACTATGGTTTCTGGAAGCCAATATTTTTGTTACCATATTTATGGCGCACCCTGTATAAGGCACTTTTCGAGTTTACCGTCAGCGGAGGGCTCGTAATTATCGGCTATGCCGAGCGCATCTAATGACCACACGCGTTGAATCTCATTGTCATCTTGGTACTTGCTCACTGTCACTGTCACTGTGTCGAAGGAGGCTGGGCTTTGCGGAAGCCTGACTGAGAAACTGAAATGCCTGATACGACCGTGCCGAAACGAGTTTGACAGAGGACCATGCCTGATGGGAGGCATATGGGTAGTTGCGGCGAAAGGATGCCCCAGAGATAGTCAATGCCAATAAGGATATTGGGAGTAACCGACATAGATTGGCATAATAGTAGGGGGAATCCATGAAGTCAACATCCTTTGATGACAAATACGGTGGAGGCTGTGCTGAAGTCACCGTATGCTTTGTAGTGAACTTGATGGTAAACGTTTCGAATTGCAGGCCTACAAGTGTGAGGTTACAACGCCTGATTATTCTGTTGTTGAATAACCGCCAAAGGTGGTAAACGTACTCTACGTACGACAACGTGATTCCTTCCACATTTAAGATAAGATGGGATAAAAAATATAAACCGGGTAATACATTTGGGATGACCTGATTCGTGAACGCAAGTAGAGGAACACTCACATTTTCTGTTGTCATGATAGGGAAGTGTGAATGATGGACAACAGCAAATTTTACCCACATATTATGTCTATATAATAGAAATACTATTCTTGTTAAGGTGTACATTCACGATAAAATTTATTCATAAAGCAATTTATTGATTTACTTCGTATTGTTCATGATAGATAAGCCATTTATCACCTTCTCTCTTCCAGATGTGGAGCATTTTGCCTTTAAGAATAGTGGCATCATCCACCTTTTTCTTAAGTTCGAAGTCGAAATCAGTGATCTTGTA